>MKEJ01006058.1:0-10626 GCA_001753735.1 Embelia ribes | reverse complement strand
CATCTGTATCCGTGCTTCATAGCCTAATGTAAGATGATGCTTTAATTGCATGTAATTCTTTGTCCCTCTTTTTAATAATAATTATAAATGAGGAAAAAGAGAACAAAGAGAGAGGCACACAGTCTGTTGATCGATACTTGCACCTTTAAAACTTCAGTAGCTACTCCTTTATGAATTTGTTTTTGCTATGATAGAATGAACTACTTAACAAAATGTTTTATTCACTCATTTTGATATGATCCTAGAGATGTGCTTTGCTACCATTTCTTTTGCCTCTTTTCTGTATATATACATGTATTAAATAGCTTATATTGATGGCTATCTTGCCTTATTGCATAACAGGGACCGTACTACTGCGGTATTGGTACTGACAAAGCATTTGGCCGTGAGATAGTTGATGCTCACTACAAGGCATGTCTTTATGCTGGCATTGACATCAGCGGTATCAATGGAGAGGTTATGCCTGGCCAGGTAAGAATCAATCTTCACATTTTTCTTTCAGTAATCTTCTCTTTAGGGCTTGATGTTTTCTTGTCATTCCATTTTTATGTTTCTATTGCCTTTAGAAGTATTTATGCCTTTCTATTTTTTGTGTGGTTATTTTTTAGTGGGAATTTCAAGTCGGCCCTGTCCTTGGCATCAGCGCTGGTGATCAGTTGTGGGTGGCTCGCTATCTTCTGGAGGTAATAGCATAAAGTTAGGTCCTTGGCATCAGCCCTGTCCTTGTATGGTTTTCAATGATATAAATCATTTCGATTTGGTAAAAAGGATAATACTTATCCATTGTGTTAATTAGTTTTTCGTTCTTGCAGAAGATTACTGAGATTGCAGGAGTCAAGCTTTCTTTTGATCCTAAACCTATAATGGTTAGAATATGTCCTCATGGTTCTGTTTATTTTTTACTACCATATCTTTCCTGTTCTCTTCAATCTGGCGCAACAATGTGTTTTGTTCTATTTACAAATTAAAAGGCATCCGTTTGGTTTTTCACATATTTCTATAACCAAAGCAGCATATCTTCTCATCTAATGTTCAAAAGCCCTTCTTGCACCCACCCAGACACATATTGATGGGTTTCCCCAATTTATATTCACTGCAAAGGCCTAGGCAGTATTTTTAACTTTCAGGAACTTTTTTGTCAACAGGGTGACTGGAATGGAGCGGGTGCCCACACCAACTACAGGTAGGGTTTTCCGAATGTAGAGAAAGAAAAAAGAAATCTAGAATATTGCGGAAGTATTGTGTGACGGCCATTTGCTCTTGTATATGTGATTTTTAATGATGATTTTTTTTTTTTTTTTTTGTACAGTACCAAATCAATGAGAGAAGAAGGGGGCTTTGAAGTAATTAAGAAGGCCATAGAGAAGCTTGGACTGAGGCATAAGGAACACATCGCTGCTTACGGAGAAGGCAATGAGCGTAGGCTTACAGGAAAACACGAAACAGCTGACATTAACACCTTCCTATGGGTACTTCCTTCTCTCTTTCTCTCTGTAGTTTTGAATTTTCTGTATAATTTTAAGTCCTATGTACATGTGATGTTGGACAAGAATGAAAGCAGTGAGAATCTCGTAATTTGTCATTGAATTACTTGGTCCCTTTTTTAATTTCTTCTAATGCTAAGTTTGAAGAGAGATTTATTATAGGAAGTAATGGAAAAGAAATTCTCCTTTACTGGCTATCTGCACCGGATGAATTCATATCACGAGAACCTTTTTATGCTGAAAATTTGTTTGTGATATATTAGAATCTCCCACTTTATGCAATACATTGTTGAATTTTTGTTAGGGTGTTGCAAATCGTGGAGCTTCGATAAGGGTTGGTAGAGAAACTGAGAAGGAAGGAAAAGGTTATTTTGAAGATAGGAGGCCCGCTTCGAACATGGACCCGTATGTTGTCACTTCCATGATTGCAGAAACAACTATTCTCTGGAGACCATAACTGGTAAAAAAAAAGTAAAGCAAGTAAATTGTTTTGTTTCCACATCTGGGATGATTTCAATTTGTGAATCATAATGGAGGTGCAAGTACTTCCTTTGATTTGTTTCGGTTTGCACAAAATGCTTTAGCAGTTTTTCTAGTTGTATCTAAACTTACTGGATTTGGTATAGTGATGTTATGCTTGACTTTGGTGTGGAAGATAATAATCTAACTCGACTGGTGGTTTTTGAAATGATCATTTGTTATGTTTTGATTTTAATTCTTGTTTTTGTTTTGTATTTTCCTTTACTTGTTTTCTGCAATGGAAAATGCTACGCATGTGACGAAGGGCCCGGGAAAATATCATACTGGTCCCATAGTTATCAGATCAAATACGGTAATGAAACTATACTAGGCTCGGCTCACTTTAATTGTTCTACTTTTTGTTCGTCCATTTCACAAAAATAAAGGACTATCCACGCTAAATCTGACCAACTATCTATTCTACCCAATCTACTACGCTCTTGACACCCATCTTTATCTCAGTAGAGTTTGTTAGGTGCATGTTTCTGTCCTCTTTCCCATTACTTAGTATCAGCTATGGCTTGGTTCCTAGATGAACAGGATCAATTTCATTAACCACGCTCACGTAATAACAAGTGTCGTTGTGTTTTGTTTGATTATTTTCTTTGACTTAATTCTTTTTGGTCATCGCAGAATATTGTCCACCTCCACATAGAAAACAAAATGTTAACTCAACATTTCCTTTACGCCTGAATTCGAGAAATAATGGGACGATAGGTGTGACATGCTCGGAGCAGCAAGCACCACTGCACAAGCTCCAGGACAATATTGTTGCAACAAATCATTGATTCCCCATTAGTTAGTTTCTAAAATTCCTTTAGGTTCAAAATATGTTCTTTGTACGAGTAATAACTAATGCGATAGGCCCCTATACAAAATTAATTGTAACCTAAAAATCCATGACTAGAGCTAAAACATCTCTCTGTCCACAAAATAATAGTCACATTTTTTCCTATTTAACTTGTCCTAAAATAATTGCATATTTTATGCCAAATCATTGTCAAGCTAAAAAAAAACTAGCAATATTGTCCCTGCAACTTAACAAAGGTTAGAGTAAAACAAGAAATACTTGGGGTACATTGGGGGATTTTGCTTTAATTCAAGTTTAAAAAATCTAATTTTTCTTTCGTCTAAAATATTGTGTCCTGTCAAACTGTGCGATTTTTTTCTCATGGACCGATGGGTATAAAAAAGTAAAAGCTTATTGACTTTGGAATATAGAACTGCTGCTAACGAAATACATCACCGTTAATTTGTTCATCATGCCCATTTTTTCAAGTGAGCACGTATTTCCAAAGACCACCAAAACAGAGTAGTATTAGCCACTTTACAAACAATTGCATTCTTTCTTTGGTTATTATATAAGCAGCGAGGAGAATCTTGGCCAATGTATATACATCAATTAGTCTTTCGGCTTTCCTATAATTAGGCAGCTAGAACCCAAAAAGAAAATTATTTATGTCTTTAAGCTACTTTACAAATACAAATTGACCCAAAAAAAGGGGGTAAAAATTATTTGTCTTTAAGCCACTTTACAAATAATTTTTGTCTTTCGGCTTTCCTACAATTCGGCAGCTATAACCCAAAAAGAAAATTATTTATGTCTTTAAGCTACTTTACAAATCAATCTGTATTTGTAGATAATGCCTAACTTGGGTGTAAAAATCCGTTGCAGTTCCCGTCCAAAAGGGTTAGTAAATATATTAGCAACCTATAACTTTGCAGAAGTATACAAAGGCTCAATAAAATCAGAACGAAACTTGTCACAAACTCAGTGACAATCAATCTCAATATATTTGGTGCGCTTGTAAAAAATCGGATTCTAGTAAAATATAGCGCAACCTGATTATCAGAAAAGGATGGAATCGGTCGAGTGCACAAAACACACAAGTCACGAAGGAGGGCTATCAACTAAACTAACTCACAAGTACTAGTAGCCATTGCTCTATACTCGGCCTTGGCGGAGGAGTGTGAAACAACATCCTGTTTCTTTGAGTACCAAGAGATAGGCATTTTGTAAGCCTACTCAGAGCTGTAAGTAATGTATTGAAAATCTTCGAAAAAAAAGAAAAAGAAAACCCGGGAGATAGGACTAGAACCCAAGACAATAAAGAACCCTATAATCGATCGACAAGTAATAGGACTGGTCTAATCCGAATCCGTATAAGCAGTAAGATGCAGATCACAATAAGAAGAGAAGAATAAAACATGCCCTTGCCTCCAAATGAGTGTCTCCAGGATGATGCATAAACCCTCTAGGATAATGCATAAATCCTCTAGGATGATGCATATACAGACTAAGGGTATTAATTGAATAGGAGATATCAGGTCGAGTAATAGTCAAATATATAAGGCGATCGATAAGTTGCTGATAGAGTCCAGGATCAAACAAAAGTTTGCCATTATTAGGGCAGAGTCGAAGATTCTGCTCCATCAGAAAAGTTGCCAAACGAGCTGCTAAATGTCTAGAATCTGCCAAGATATCAAGAGCATACTTCCGTTGGGAAGGAAAGATCCCACTAGAAGTAACAACAACCTCCAAGCCCAAGAAATATTTCAATGTCTCCAGGTCCTTTATACAAAATCGATTAGCCAATAATTTCTTCGCAGCGGAAATACTATTAGAATCATTACCAATAATCAAAATATCATTAACATAAACTAATATAACAGTGAATGAATTATCCACAACATGCTTAAAGAGAGAATGATAAGACTGAGACTACTTATAGCCGACAAAGAGGAGTACAGACAATAACTTGGAGTATCAATCCCGAGAAACTTGCTTCAAACCATAAATAGACTTCTGGAGGTGGCACACACGTGTCTTCCTTTGTACTACATATTTGGGTGGAAGAGATATATAAACCTCTTCATCAATAGCCCTATGCAAGAAAGCATTCTGAACATCAAGCTGATGGAGTTCCTACTTACGAGTAGCGACAAATGATAATAAACATCAAACGGTAACCAACTTGGCTATAGGAGCAAAAGTATAGGTATAAAAAGGGGTATTTTCTGCAAGGATGGAAGTATTTAGTGGATTTGTATAGTAAAAAGATGATGAGAGTATATTATGTTGTTGTGAGGGTAAGAATGGGTGTGGAGATTTGTGGGGTTTCGTGATAAGGGAAAATGGTCTCATAAAAAGTAACATCACATGAAATAATTATTTTCTTTTGCTCTAAATCATATACACGATAAGCCATATGAGTAGAAGTATAACCAATAAAAACACATTTAGTTGTAAAAGATTGGAATTTTTCCCAATCAGCCTTTAGTGTTTGGGCATAGCAAAGGCAACCAAATACACGAATAGCATCATAAGAAGTCCAATTTAAAAAAAAAAAAAAGATAGAAAGGTGCCTCACTATTTAAAGGAGCCACATTGAAGAGGTATTGATGTTTGCGTTCGGCTACTCCATTTTGTTGTGGGGTGTCATTGCAAGTAAATTCACGAAGCACCCCTTGATTATCATTTTTTTTCCGTTTCATATCTAGATTCTAGATCATTATTAGTGCAAACATAACGAATAGTAGCATTGTATTGAGTATGGGCCATGAAATTTTTTTAAAGATAATTTAATATTTCAAATTTATAACTAATCAAATAAACTCATGTAAGGCGAGAATACTCCTCAGCAATTATCAAAAAATAATGCGAGCCATTAGTAGAAGAAAATGAACATCCATCCCACATATCAATATAAACACGATTAAAAAACGTTACTCATAATAAGTAAAAGTTGAAAACCTAGCCTATAATGTTTTTTTCTCTCTCAAGCATCATAGAGTAGGTTATTATTTTTTGGTAAAAAAAAAATTAGGAATACCAAATTTAGAGGGATGTCCTAGCCTTTAATGCTATAACTCGTAAAGAGGAGAGGCTTGGAGGGTTATGGTAAGAAAGATGACCTTAAAGAAGTAAATATTGTCACGCCGTTCACCTACTCCAATCTCCGTCTGTATAGTAGCATCCTGAAAAATATAGGAATCAGGGGAAAATATCACGGTTGTATTTAAATCTTTAGTAAGTTGGCTAATAGATAACAAATTATATTTCAAATTAGGTAAATATAAAATATTTTTATGAGTCAAAGAAGGAGATAGGATAATAGAGCCAATGGCTCTAATAGAGACAAGTTCCTGTAGCAACATTAAAAGACTTTGGAGTCCTCGCATTAGGATTAGAATCTGTTGTGGTAATTGGGCCGCAAGACTTAAGTTGTGATATACTTATATCTATAATCCAATAATTATTAGAAGAAAAATCAAGAAATGTTATACCAACAAAGTTAGGAGTAGAAATTTTAGCAAACGAGGTAGTCATAACAGAGGAAGATGAGATATCAACAACTTTTCCTTGAGTCACATATACTAGTGAGCTAAAGGTTAGACGACGGTAAAGAATAGGGCTTTTCTAAAAAAATTTCAAATAGTAGGAGCTATTCCAAAAATATTTAATATTTAGATGTTAATCTGAATCTTCCCAAATATCAAAGTAACTCTGTAGTTAACTAAAACTTTTGGGTGGTGACTTTGTTAAGAGACCAAACCTTAGGGATTTTGCTTAGAATAAAACCAAAAGTCATTCTTTTTGCTTTTGTAGAGAGCGGTTGCATAAACCTAGGGGACGGAGATTGTCAAGTTGGGGTAGGGATTAACTGGGATGAATATAAGGGGTCAATGATTAAGGGTGAAGAGAAGTAATAGGCGAAACGTACCCATCTGTTGGTACCAGTAACAATCTATTGGCAAATACTAACAACACTCGACGGTAAAGTAATAGCGGCGATAGCACAAAATTGTAATGTCAAATTTTAGAGCGAACAATTATTTTTCATTGATTATTAATAGATTACAAGCTAACCTTTATACATGAACTGTACAAGGACCAAATCATAAATAAAATATAATACTAAAAGTACATAAATATTATGTAATTTAACAAAACACCCTTAACTTCAGGTACGGTAACTACTTGGCAATAATTAAACCGCATCTCCCCTACCCAACCCACCAAAAAAAAAAAAACTAAAAACAAACTAGTTAAAAAATGGGCTCACTCACTATTTTTCCAAGAAAAACCAAATTATAATGTATATCTCTCAACTGTTTTACTTCTATGAAGCCAACTTTGTCTAAACTGTTTTATCTCCGCGAAGCCGACTTAGTCTCAGGATTTTTGGCTAAACATGTTTTGCTCGATGTAGATGATTATTAGGAGATTGACTCAAATCCGGTGTGTAACGGAAGTTGGAGAATTAACAACAATGTTCTCAGAATACTTATGGACGAATTCAATATCAAATAATGTTGAAAATTGCAAACAGATTTTGGTGATGGATCAATTACTAACCTTGCAGGGTGATGGATCAATTACTAACCTTGCAGGGTGATGGATCGCGAAATATGGTTTATGGCAGTTTAACTTTTGTTGTTAGTTCTTTGGACTCTATTTCCTTATGTACCCTATATAAACTATATATAATGTGTATTAGGGATGAGACCAGAAAATAATTATATTTGTGATGCTCAAATAATTATTGCGAGTGTGCCTCGAAGGGATTTCAAAGATGAAAATCCTATAGAGGTGCGAAATGGGGGAAATCCAAGTGATATTTTTGGTGGATTATCTCAAGCCAAATTCTCCAATATCTAGGTGGTGAGTGGGAACATTTATTATAACCTTGATCTATTTATAATAAAATTTGTGAAGTTTTTACCAGTAATGGTTTCCCTAATTATTTCGGCATTATTTTTTCTTTTCTTTTTTTCTTTTTTTATTTTTTTGTGTATCTTGCTTGACGTTTATGTGATTTTCTTTTCGTTATTGTTGTTTCCATGGTTTTGCATGTATAATTGAATCTACGCCAACTTTGTTAGGGGTCGATTATCCACAATAAATGGTATCAGAGCTTAGGATGTGTACTTGGGGTGTAATTCTTGGTTTAGGGATTGTTAATTTGGAAGAAATCACAATGGAAAACTCAAGAGACAAGATTGTGGTTGACAAATTTGATAGATCAAATTTTGATTTCTGAAAGATACAGGTCATTGATGTTCTTTATAGTAAGGATCTATGGAAGGCCTTGAAGGAGAAGGCAAAGGATCTGGAGTAAGACAAGTGAGAGGTCTTGGATTTTAAGTCTCTTACAGTAGTAAGGTTGTGTTTGTCGTGTGACGTAGTCTTTAACATCATTGATAGGACGACAACCATGTCTTTCACGAAAGTATTGTCAGAGATGTATGAAAAGCCCTCCTTGGTGAATAAGTCACATCATATTGAACGCTTGTTTAATATTTGGAATGATGGTGCTTCAGTTTTGAAGTATTCCAATAAGCTCAAGAAAATCATGGCCCAATTGAGCTCTGTTGGGATTGACTTTGATGAAGAGATTAAAGATTTAGCCTTCGTAGCCTTGCTACCGCAGAGTTGGAATGATGTGGTCACTACATTTAGTGGCGTGGTAGGAAAAACAAGCTTGATAATGCAATCATCAATGAGGAAACTTGAAAGATAGATTGTACTTTACAATCATCTGGTTCTATGCTTCAGGCAGATAGCAAGAGCTAGAATGATCAGTCAAGATGAATAGTAGGCATTAACCAAAACTCCGCAGGAAATTCGAAGGGATGTTGGAATTGTGGACAAGAAAGACACTTCAAATCAGCGTGCTCTTCATTAAAAGCGGGTACATTAGTGAATTTTTTTGGAAGAAGATAATGACGATGTGCTTTCTAGAATGGACAGTTTGGTTGAGGACTCGAATCATTAGATCTTGGATTAGGGTGTGGTCTTATTATATGTTTTTTAATAGGGCGTACTTTTACGAGTACAAGGCGATCAATGGGTGCAGTGTGTAACATTGTTGGTGTTCAAATGATAAAACTTAAGACACGTGGTTATCCAAAAGAACTAAGGAATGTAAGATACATTTCGGGCCTTGGGAAGAACCTTATTTTTTTAGGTTGAAGCAATCCCCAAAGATACTCTTTGAAAGGTCAAGGTGAAACAATGGAAGTGCTTATAAAGGGTCACTTGGTTTTTTAAGGTAAGAAGATCATGAGTAACATCTATGAGTTGCAAGGGACTGCAATAGCATGCGGAGCTGCAGGAGGGTTGTTTCTCAAAAGCGATGGTTGTGCAAGTCTCAATGTGCATGTTGGCAAATGATGGTCTTATCAAAATCGATGTCTTGGATAAATTCGAAGGATGTTAGGATTCATTGTCCTCATCTTAGTGAAGAGGTGGCAGTTGTAAATGATGCACTATGTAGCACGTGAAGCTCAAATTTGTTTGATTGACCAGATGTTTTCACCAAAGGTGGAGATTATTAGGAGATTTGCTCAAATTTGGTGTGTAGCAGAGGTTGAAAATTTGACAACGGTATTCTCAAAATACTTTTGGATGAATTTGAGATCAAACAAAGTTGAAAATTGCAAACAAACTTTGGTGATGTATCATCAACCCTACAGGGTGATATATCATAGAATGTTGTTTGTGGTGGTTTGACTTTTTTTATTTCCTGTTTGGATGATATTTCCTTATAAACCTTATATATACTATATATCACGCGTTCTAGGGTATGAGACCAGAAAATACTTATATTTATGAGAATCAAATAATTATTTTGAGTGTGCTTTGAAGGGATTTCAGAGTTGAAAATTCTAGAGAAGTATAATACGGAAAAAAATCCAAGTGGTGTTATTAGTAGATTGTCTTGAGGCAAATTCTCGGGTATCTAGGTGGTGAGTGGTTGTGTCCTTGATCTAGTTATAATAAAACTTGTGGGGGTTTTATCGGTAACGGTTTTCCTAGTTATTTCAGTGGTGTTTTTTTCCTCTTTTGTTATTGGGTTTGTTTTGCTATATTGCTTGATGTTATAGTGATTTTCTTTTTGTTGTTGTTACTTCTATGGTGATGTACGGATAATTGGTTCTACCCCAACTTTGTTAGGGACCGATTATCCATAACAATAATTCCTAGCATACAATGCTTAGGCATAAATTTTTTCTCATATTTTCCTGTTAACATATGCATGTATTATGTATGTACATAAATTGAAACCAATTAATGGATTGTTCTCATATACATTTTCTATCACCTTATTTATGTGGTCCAATGATTTATGACCAACCTAAGTACTTTGTATTTGTAAAAGATTAATACATTGTTTGTCTAAGGTGATGTGTAAAGAAGATAACTATATGTATCTATCCAGTTCTTTAATGGGAAGAATGGATTTACATAATTTATATACAAACAAGAATGATCCTCCCTCCATCCTATATATATATATATTGCTTGTGTCTAATTGATTATATACATCGTAAAATAATTGAGTGTTAGGTGAGATAAATTGTTCACAAAGAAAGTAAACACTATTATTTTGTAAAGAATACTCAATTAGATTCAAGATTATCAAGTGTTTGCTCAATGTCTAAGCATATGGATTCGGGTATGTCACTTTTTATTCCACTTTATGCATTTACCAATCTACAAATTCATACATTGCACGGACTCTACGTAGCTCTATTTATGTGATATGAAAAAGATAAAATATTTTTTATATTATTATTAACACTATTGTAGAAATAACTTTTTAAATCGGTTAAAATT
>MKEJ01006042.1:0-10467 GCA_001753735.1 Embelia ribes | reverse complement strand
TCTGAGGTTTAATTTACATCAAAATCTACTGTACAGTATTTCTACAGTATTGCTACAGTACTGATACAGTAATGCTACAGTGTTGATGAAATTTTGGGGCCTTATAGGCAGAGGGACTCCCCATGTGCTGTATTCTAGCAGACTTTCTCAAACTAGTAAGTGTATCTTCTTTCTTCCTTTTCTTCTCACCAATCACCCGTGTTGAATTTCTTGTCAAGTTGACAAAAGATTTTAGGAAAAATCCTTAGGCAATCCTTCTGGAACTCCTTCTAATAGTTGTTGTAACAAGCTTTTTAATAGGTTTTGAAACAGGTTTAGCAACACCTTCTTCAACAATTTTAATATCATCATAGGAACTTTTTGAGCTCTCTTCTTTAAAGATACCACTTTCTTCACTATTACCCTCTCTACTAGAATGATCAATATCTTCTAAAGAATAAGAGGAATCACTCTCAGAAGATTGTTTTTCCAAATTAGAAGAAGATATAACGTCCTCTATATGTGTAGGAGTACGAGTTGGCAGACCAACAGAATAATCCAAGGGTATTCCCTTACCAATACTAGATTCACTACCAAATTTAGTAAACTGTTCTATCGCGCCATGAAATTCATGACCCGGGGATCGCGAAATAAAAAGAAAAGAAAAAAAGAAAAGGAAAATATAAAATTGTTTCCACACCATCATTATCACTATAAAATTTAATCATCACTGTAGAGCAATACTACGCAACTATATACAGGAATTACCTCAGAGTATCACAACAATAAATATATATATAACCTGCCTACAGATATATGTATAAGTTATTCTAAACAGAAATAGAAAGGCCCAAACCAATACTATATAAAAACATCTTATACAAGTGTAAACGACCAGTTTATATATACATCACCTCAAGCTATTTGCTTGATAAAATGAATAGTAAAAAGAAATTACAACATGTTCTTACAACTACAAAAATAATACATTAGCAACAACTATGTCTAACTTCTACGTCATCACCGTCATGCCTGCTATAACATCAAAATACATATATGTGAGAATCTATAGATGCTCAAAGCCTGCCTTTGCGCCTACAAAATCACGCATAATAATAAAGAAGGAAATGGTTAGATGATAAGCATGAAGATATAATAGAGTCTAAGTACTATATGACATGGATGAGCATGTTATTCTTAAAAAAATAAGGAGTAAAATTAAGCATGCTTCAACAATGGTGAAAAGTAAAGAATGTTAATGAATACTAATATGAATAACAATGCAACCCGCTATGACTATAACCATGATAATCAAAACTCCCCAACACTATAATTATGCAAAAGATAATCAAGCCTTACATCACCTTGCCAAGCTAACGACTCGAATTAAAAAGTTGGGACTAGTATTTATCATTTTGTAAAATGATGCTAGGATCCATCTTCCATATGTAATGTCTATCCTAACCTTCATTGACTTATCTACCATATATAATGCCAGTAAATGGTAAAATCCCTTATCAGGTTTCTATTTTTCATGGTAAGGTTGTAGGCCTATTGTTTCCCGCTATTTGTAAAATAATATTTTTGTCCCGAAAAGAAAGGAAAAGATTATTTAATTCCTAACTCAACTCATACCAATGCACATGTCTCGCCTACTCATAGATATGATAATAAACAACGACGTAACATGAGGAATTATTCTACGAGCTAATTATCATGTGAAAATTTTCATATTAACTACGTCATACATAATATCATAAATTAAGCAAACAACTATGCCAAACAACTAATCATACATACCTATGTACCATAGATTCTCAATTGTATATTGAGTTTATAGTCTACCGTACCACACCAATTCACTGAGTAGTCACCAGAAGGCTAACGTCAAACTTCCCGAAAACCCCCTTCTTGCTTGAATCGAATTACTCTAGCATGCCACTTGAATTAATTTGCTCCTAGTATATAAAAGGTTCTACAATACATACGAAAGAAGTTTGCTAAATTTGTCTCAACGACGAATTCAAGACAAAAATTGAGAAATTGGAAACGATAATAGAATTCAATGAAATTACCTCAATACATAGGCCTTGCAATTATGATAAAGAAGTGCTGAAGCCTCGAAACCAACCGAACCTCGATACTAGATAAAATCACTCTGTCTTTGCCAAGCTTTAACTTCATCTTTCAATCCGTGAAACGATCTAGAAGACGAACACAAATCGTCACTAACCTAGATAAGAAAATAATCCCCTTGGGATAAGCAATAAGAATATATAATTTGTTTCAACGTACGAATATGGCACAAAAACAAAGGATTTGAAAATGAATGAGATGAAAGACGAGACTTACGTCAAAACATTCCCCTTGTTCTAAGGAAGCCAAAATCCATTTAGTTTTCACGTACGAGCTCAGGAGTTAGATGAAATCAGGAGATAAAGTAGGAGCTTCCTATTCACCTCTCTTTCTCGCTCTTCTGAAATTTTCAAAATTTGGGGAAAATGACTTTGAGTCAACATGATGTGACTTTTTAAAAAGTTGTTTCGGACATAAATAAGTTGACGTATAGGGTGTAACAGTCGATTTATTACAAACAGTTGACATATAGGTAGTATAAGTCGACATATAGAACCCCAGAATGAAACAGAACTCTTTGGACAAAAATGTAACCTTAAAAGTTGACATATAGGTATATAAGTCGACATATAGGCTATAAGTCGACTATAGATCCTATAAGTCGACATATAGGTCCTTATGGCCTCTCGAATTCTGTTGTTCTGCCAATGTATTTCCTTTTCACTTTGGGCCCCGTTTTGACCCCTCTAGGCTTTAAATTGGCTTTTTGCCCAAACATAAAAGTTGTAGATAAATGAAATATCTATCTAAGGTATATTGTATACCTAAATCGGATTTATATTTTGGGAGTTATGGCCAAAATACCGGTCAGGTATCATAACAAAGTTTCGCTGTTGAACTTTATTTCAATTCTACAACTTTCACTTGTCATCCCCAAATGCTATGCCATATCCTCACATACCTCAAGGCCACTTTCACACAATACAAAAAGAACAATGCAACAACACTTTACTCTCAAACACTCTCCACTATAACCCTCTATACCTTCAACATCAAATGCATCAATACATACAACTCCAAACACACCTACACATACTACTCCAACCGCATTAACGCATACAATACAAATTGTGCATAAACTATAAGTCTTAATGTAGTAACTAAAACAAACTTAACATTTCATAGTTATACTACACAATATATATTTCCGCATACATATATAACTTTGCATACCTATACAACTCCGCCTCAACTATACAATGCCTACGCATCAACCCAGCAACACTACCCGCAACCACTACGGAATCATACCAACGAACCGAAGTAAGAAGGTTAAGAACCTAGATCACCACATTCACTAAACAAAGCAACAACTCTGAATAAGAAGAACAAGAGCCAAAATCTATACCTTTGCCAAAATGAGAAGAATAATAGTCTAAATCAAAGCCCCCGCCAACCAAACAACGACTCTGAAAAAGAAGTACAAGAGTCTAAATTAACGCATCTGCCAAATGCAGCTACAACTGTAGTTCCAATCCAACTTAACTCAATCGAGTGAGTTTCGTCAGAGGAACACCAACAAGAATGAAGATAGAATAAAATGACAATAGTACTATAAGGAGGTTAAGACATAGGAAGGAGATACAATAACTTAAATTCACAAATGTTGCGCTAAAATTTAATGGGGTTTCCAATTATCTTCTATCTAATCCCTCCATAGATAACATCAGAAAAGAAGTCAAACTTCTCTGTTGATCAGGCAGAGTGTTTGATCCTTGTAATGAATCAAACGAGAATAAATCTCTGAACGCATCAACGAGGACAATATCATCAACAACTACCTCGGCAACCGCATATATCCCTACATCTACTTCCGTAATTACCATCGCATCTTCCAACACATTATAAATAATAACTAACCTATAGCTATTATATCTATTTCTTGCCAATAAGAAATAGATTGGTAAACGTTGTGAATATATATGCATCTACAATCAAATAAAATAACCATCATCTACCAGCAAAACTCGTCCGGACGAAGTGGGGTCTCTCTAAATTCTCGCTGGAATATATCGTCAATGAATCCTACAAACAACACGTCTTGCCAAGCAACACATACTACTTTACTACGCACATACACTACCTCGCCACGCAACATAGACAAGACACAACTACATTTGTCTTGAATCTAGACATGCCAATCAAGAACTCATATGTCTTATTTGTCCACACAAGTAAGTACCATGCTATTTACTGCACCGCTAAAAAGTCTAATTGTAGTATATATTATGTACTTACAATACTACATATGCCGCACAACTTCACATCGAATTTAATCTACCTTGATTATCTAGGAATAACAATACTCCTCATATATCAAAGAAGACAAACATGCTCTGCATACTAACAAAACCACCACACCTCAAAAACTTATAAATACTATTACATTCCAACTATACTGCGCCATACATTCAATGTCATAATAATATTATAAAATGAAAATTTTCTTCGAAATTCTAGGACGTTACACGCAAGGATGGAGGATTATAGTTTAGGGTTTATGAATTAGCCCTTAATTTATAAGCTATATTGAGATACTTGTCCCACCTTTATGTATTGAGTCTTATTAGGTCGGTTTTGGTGTCGGGGGCGATCGAGTTTGCATTGCATGGACATTGCATTGCATACATTCTTATGTGTTGCATATTTATACATTTTGGTACCACATACCATCATAATTATCATGTTATTTAGTAGGCTGACTTGTATATTTTCTTTTCTATATTTGTATCATATCTATGTTGTAGACGCAGAGGCGGGCGACGGACATCGTTATATTAGCTCGGATGTCATTTGTAAATACTTTTGGAGTGATAGACATTATATCATATTTTACATTGTTGGTTATTCTTCATGAAGTATATATTGGCCTTTCAGACTTATTGTTGTAGATTATATTTTGTATTACTTCTTATTACTGCCTTACGTGGCTAGTTGATGTATTAGGTAAGAACAAGTTATAATAAACATATATTGCGTTGATCAAGCATACAGCTTGTTGTTATGTAAACATGGAGTTTACTTATTATATTGATTATAAACTATTGCAGGCATGTTATAATATATTACTTTTGAGCGCTCTCTGATATTGTTATACTGTAGAATGAGTTAGACAATTTGGTATTGTAGCATTATTTTCCTTTTTCATTTTCTTTTCTTTAAAAATCTATATATATATTTTTTCTTCTCTATAAAAAGGAAAAACAACTTGCCCTAAGTCACCAATATATGGTGTGGGAGTGGGAGTACGAGAGCGTCAAATTCTAGAAGAACCGACCTCGAGAGTGCCTACAGAGCACCTAATTTTTAATAATTTTAATATTTATTTATATTAATAAAAATAATTAGAAATTATATATATATATATGTATATATATATGTGTGCGCGCGTATATATATATAATTTGAATATTTAAGGGGATTTTAAAATTTTAATATTTAATGTGAGTGCTTCCTTTTACAATTTTTAAAATTATTACTAGTATACCATTGCATTTTGAGGTGCACTTTCACAATATTTTAATAACATAAATAATTTGAAAGGAAAAAGGTGACTATAATAAATAAGAACATTTTAGTAAACTAACTTTTCAACTAATTTTTAAAATAAAAACTAGACTATATACTAGGAGAATTAAAAAAAATACTAAATTATTGAAAAGGAACGGAGGGAGCATTTACTTTCTATCAAAACTTGAGAAGAAGGTGATCATGTGATCATTATTTAGATATGTTCACAGTACATGTTTACATGTTTATGCGTGTCTTGTAGCCCATGTTTATTGGGTTGACCCAACCTTTTAATAAGGTAAAGTTTTTAATTCATGGCCTAGAGCACGCTCCAGGCAAAAAAAGAGCACAATTTCAAGGTGATTTTGGACCTAGTTTGCAAATCCGCGACGTAGGCCCGTTCTGATGAATTAGTTGACCTAGTGCACGCCCTCTGAGTTTTATGGGATTTGGGGCGCGATAGCACACGTGAACTTAAATAATGAATTGAAGATTAGCCAATTGAAGTTTGTTTTCTGTAACATCCTAGAAATTCTAAGAAACATTTTCGTTTAATGAATGATATTTTTAATGAGATTAATGATATTATTCGATTAAACTTTGGACTTGTGGATCTAAATTGGCTAAGTATTTAAGGTTGCACTTAATATATTTGGTTTAAAAGGAATGGAATTAAAATTGTTATTAATTGGTTACAAGTAGAGTGCATCTAGTAGCATTCGGATTATTGGTTTCATTCGGTTGCATTACTGGTTAATAGAGTTAGTTCAATTGGAATTTATTTGGTTGTTTCTAATCATATGGTTAATACTTAATTATCGATTGATTAGGTATAAAGTTTTTATTTATAAAGTATAAGGTTTTTATAATGTTATATATAAAGTTAGATTGATTAAGTCAACATTAGTGGCTGTAAAATAGAGTGTCTAGGGGGTGTCCGACGGAGCTGAGTTGTCGGACAGTCAATGACAAAATCATACCGATAGAGTGCATTTTCCCAAAGTTTTCATGAATTTTTGAAATTTTGGCTGGTCCGACGGGTGTCCGATGGTGAGCTGTTGGTGGATAGTTAACTCTAGGTCGCCTGACATTTCAATATAGGAAAATTTACTTTAAGAGCTTGGCCTTATCTCTTCGTTACATAAAGCTATTTTAGCTTTATGCTTTCTCATTCACTTTCTAACATTCATATACTTAAAAAAAGAGGGGATGGGGGTGAATATGAAGTCTTGTTCTTTTCATCTTGGTTTTATCTAGCAAGGAAGCTCGGTTGGTGATAAAAATTATGTTTTTGAATTCCTTGATACGAGGCCTACATTTGGAGGTAAGTCTTATTGTCTATCTCGTTCGTTTGATATTCCGTGCTTTACTTGTATGAGAAAATAAATTATTTAGTCTTATTCCTTACTACGTTAGGATCATTTTTATATCTTGGTTCGAAATGATTCAGAGTGCACGCCTAGATCAACTCGGAAGGTGAACTCGGGGGTATTTTGGAGGTTTTACTCGGGAAGCTTCAGGACTTTATTGGATAGATTTTAAGGTAAGACAGATTAATAGTAAGAATATAACTATGAGCATTTGTGTATATGTGAACGTGTATGACTTATCAATGTTATGTTTTTAGCTTTTATGTTTTCAAACTTGCTTTATATTCATATTGGTTGGTTTTGGAATTATATGTCATTCTTGCATTCGAATTTGATAAATAATGGCCTACATTCAGAACATGTTCACTCATATTCACAATTATATTATTGGCATCATGATTATTATTCGGATATACTTATTTGCAATTTGTATTCGAATTGAAAGGCATACATTTGGCACTGTACATTTGGCATTAATATTTTAGAACAAAATGTGGCCTTTTCTTACATAGAAAGGACATACATTTTGGGTGTCAGTTGAGTCTTTTCTATTTCATTTTGGGATTGGTATCAACTTTTACCAACTAAAATTCTAATTTTATGATTGTCTCAACATCTCTAGGTTGGCCTATGAATCATGGCACATGCATCGCAGTGCTGTTTCATATGTAAATTAGGGCATCAGACCAATTCAGATAAAGACACTAGTCTCAATTTTATCGAGTAAGTTTTGGTCGGGAACTACTTTTGGGTTCTGAGTGAGCAAATTCGGTTATTGGTATTTGATATTCGGTATTTGGAAATTTATTAGAAATTAGAAATCGGTTATGTAGAAATTGGTACTTAATGGTTTTGGTGAATATGATTCGAAATATTGGTAAACTTTGTAACATTGGCATTGGCAATGCATAACATGTGCATTCATTAATCATATCACTTAAACTCATATTTATCATTTTACTAATGATCTGACCATATATATTTTATTTTCACATACTTTGATTAAGTTGAATTGTAGGTGTTGAGGTGCAAGCGGAGTTTGACATACATCCATATATGGTTCGAGGCTTTATGCTTATTTTGTTATAATTTTGCCAAGGTTATAATGGGGATTGAGATAGATGTGTTCGGACCTCGTTATGTATAATTTTTCTTTTTATTTTGGTCAAGGCACTTAGCTTGATCACGTATGCACTTATTTTCGTTTAACTACTTATTGTATATACAGGGTTGTGGGATTGATGTAGCTACTTGATCTTGATGTATATGAAATCAAGCTTTATTTTATTGATGAATTATGTGTTTCATGGAAAGGAATGGCATAATATTATTACGATTTCTTTTTGGTTTCTTGGCATTATATATTATTTGGTTCTCTTTCTTTTACATTTCTTCTTCTTTTATAATCATGTCCCTGGGTTCTCGGATTCAGGGTACAATAGGTTGTCAAAGTTAATAGAGTTACGTAAACCTAGGTGGCTTGCACATAGGATTTTTGACCGGGACGAGAGCAGAATGCATATTTGTTTGTCTATTACTCACTTGTTTAGTTAATGCATAATAGTTCGAGTAAATACTAACATGTCATTTTGGTTAATGGTTTACTTATTTGTTTGTATATGATGAGAAGTCTGTTATGGCAAGAGGTAAGGGCACTCGAGGTGGAGGTGGATGCCGAGGTGGAAGGGGGATATAAAGAAGGGGACAAAGATTGTGAGGATGCATCGAGGAGAAGGCAAACCGGTGTGCATACAAGTGCGACTTTAAAAGGAGATTGAAGCAGAGATGCAGGAGGCGGAGAACATCCTACCATTTGAGGATAGTGTTGATGAGAACATGGAGAAAAGTGTAGATGAGGCTCCCAAACCTCAGCTTCGTAATCCGCCTCGTGCTCCATAACAACCAAAAGTGGGGAACATTGGAGGAGTGGAGTCCTCTAATATGTTCAGGGATATAGAAGCAGTTTTCAATTGTATGGTGTGGAGTTTGGGAGGGTGCAAGGATACTAGGGCATCAACGGCTCAACGAAATTTTTGTATGATAGATCCACCTATCTTTAAAGGGTATGGCGAAGCGATTGATGCAAAATAGTGGCTAACGGGCGTTGAGCGAATATTTAAATCACAGTACATAGTGGATGATGACCTTATAATGGCAATGACACCGTTCTACTAGCTTGGTAACACCAGAGAATGGTAGAAAAGTCAAGAGGATGTTTATGGGTATGATGGCATCACCTGAGTAGCTTTTTGGGATCTGTTTTTGGAGGATTTCTTTCCCGATATGCTTCTGGAAAGAAAGTGAGAAGAATTTGTGAACCCGATTCAGAAAAATATGACGGTTTGGAAATATTAGTACGAGTCTTTCGTACTGAAGCTCGTCTCAATTGAGAAGCTTCGATGTCAAAAGTTCGAGATCGGCTTATGTTCATTTATTCATATTCCGATCGCTTTGGGTTTATATAAGACTTTCAAATTGTGTGTGGGTACATCTATGAATGTTGAAGTGGATATACTTACTAGGCAATGTTTGGAGGGTTCTAGTCCTCATCGACCTTTAGGCCATTCTTCAAGGACTTTCGTTCGAGATTCAAGAACAAGGTTAGGTAATCGGGGTGGAAACTCGGGTTCGAATGGAAATAGTTATACAAAAAGGTCTAGGGAGGCCTTTTCTTTTGCATCTCGGGGTCGTTCATCTAATGCGCAGTCTGCATCTTCGAGGTCTATGGTTCAGGGCCTAAAATGCTATCCTTGTGGCCAAAAGGGTCACATGTCTCGGGATTGTTATTTTCCCCCAAAGTGTCATCTTTGTGGCATGGAGAGTCATATTTAGTTGGTTTATCCCCAGGATTTTTGTCACAGCTACGGTAATAAAGGTCATTGTAGACTCGTCCCGAGAGTTTGCGATTCCTAGCAGCTCTTATAAGCCAGTACATCTCTTTTGGAGGCGACCCCTAGGTAGCCATCTACCATGCCATATTCTTCTTCCTATTATGGTGCAGGGTCTTATCGAGATGGATCTCGGGAAGGTTTCGAATAAAGTCAGACTTCTCAGGCCCGAGCTTATACTATGCCATAGGGTTCGGAGGTAGTTGAGCCATCAATCGTTTGAGGTAATTTACCTTTTTTTTTTATCTACTTGGGTATAAATTTTATTTAATGTAGGAACATCCCATTCTTTCATTGCATCACATTTCGTTTGCATGTTAGATTTACCAATTTCACATTTGGATGAACCCATTTATGTCGATATCCCATGTGGAATATTATATATATTGATAGTGTTTGTTTGATCTTTCTATCAGAAATCATGTGTTTGTACATGACTTTATTTTTTTTTATATACTTGGTTTTCACGTAATTGTCAGTATGGATTGGCAGGCGCATTTCCATACAGTTTTTGAATGTCAATGGATAAGAGTTTCCATGAAAACTTCTGAGGGAATTTGTCGTGCCCCCGAACCCCAAGCACC
>MKEJ01006033.1:0-13960 GCA_001753735.1 Embelia ribes | reverse complement strand
TAGTATTCTAATAGAAAAAAATAACAAATTATTAAAATAAATTTGAAACTCTTCTAATATAAAAAATAAAAAATTCATTAAAATTAGTTGATTGTACAAATTGAATCTATTAATTTGAAAAATCTCATGGAGATTATATATACGTTAAACATAAACATAAGTCTATATTAAAGAAGAAATATATGTATAAAAGATTATAAAGTATTACTATCATATTATTCTTGTATATAATTGCTAAATACTATCGGAACTTATAATTGTTTTTTCAGTTATAGCTAAGTCTTAGCTGTTGAATACAAATAATTGAATAATTCATAAATATGCTACATAGTTTAAGTGTGATTCACTTATCAAACACAAACTTTTAAATTTAAGCATTTAAATTAAAAAAAATAAAAAAAATTATTATATTATTGAAGTTGTTGTGCCTTTATTGTAGAAAAATAATTGAATTAATTAGAAAACCAAAATAAATACGAGCTCATGCATCGCACGGGACTAAATCTAATGTTATAGAAAGAACAAGCGAGTGTCCGTCGGCCACTTTAATACTCAAAATCGAATATACATTTTGTAATGGCCCTATTAACATGTATCAATTTTATAAAAACTAACTTGGGAAAATAGAGTGCACATGGTATATACATTTTTTTTTTCTAATTAATAAGCCATAATCAGTTCATCCAGATTTATTGCAAAAAATGATAATCTTTTGAAGATTAATACAAATTAAACAGAAAAGTGTGTCACTAAAAGACTCGGGCACGGCACTCGACATAATCATTTATTTAGAAAAAATCGAGTTTGGACAGATTCGGCTCATTTTCAGCTTTAGACATATTAAGGGAAAAAACATTGAGACAAATCAGGAAATAACAGCTCAAGAACAAGGATGGTTTTGGATAGAAATAAGTATAAAAACAAGAAATTGATTTTATAGATAATGGAAGCCATCATTACAAAGATATTATTGCATCTTAATCCCTCATGATTTTATGTTGAAATAGACAGTGTAGTATTCATCCCTCAAGCTGAATAATGGCACAAGGAGAAAATTCCTTTTTGCCCCCTTGACAACAAAACTCAAGGCATGATAATTACTTGTACCATTTTTCATTACAAAGCTAGCTCCTTTCTCAAATTCAGCATCAGTTGATTCAGACTTGCAGCTCAGCTTGATTTTTGAACCCAATTTGTAATTCGCACCACTATAAATATAGCACCCCTTATCGCTTTCAGACTCTAAGGAAATGGTTCCAGTTTTCCCGTCCAAACCAGGAACCAACCGGAAAACAGAATCGATTGCATCAGCAGAATTTGCAATTGAAATACTATTGTCTTTTCCTGAATAAGACACAACCATACCAGGCATATCAAATGGCTCAAGCAAGACCATTTCCCCAACAGCATCACTTAGTTTTGAAAATTTTGAAGAAGTGGAATCTTTCAGGATGATTCTGAAAGAGGCTTGAACAGAGGGATTACTGCCAGGTTCAGGTACATTTCCTATCATGATGGTATTGTTCGAGTTTGTGAGGGCAAATGTGGAATTCCCGGAATATTGGTACAGGGAAATAAGGTGGGAATTAAATGAAGATGGAATTGAAATTATGGATTCTGAAATAGAAGAAGATGACCCTGTTTGGATGTCCCAGTCTCCATTGGTAAGGCCAGCGAGTAGGTAAGGCCCAAAAAGAATCGCCTGGAATGAAGAAAACTCCGGTCGATCATCTGTAAGTTTAAAAGGTAATCTTATTTAAACATTCAACGCAAGAAGCTGGAAAAAAGTCTTATATGTATGAATTTATGCGAATGATTGTCACCATGAAAGCACAAGTTAAATAACAGAAATCAGTGCACCTACAGGTAGTGAGACTGACAATTTTGTACATAATAGACGGAATAGTGGAATAGTTTAGAACGATGTGCCCCAGCATTGTTGCAACAATATGCATTCAAATTTGGTAGGCATAATTAGACTGTAACTTCACATACCATCATATAATGGGAGGAATACAATACCTTTAATGGGCTCTGTTCTTAAGCTGAATGGGAGTTCTAGAGCAATCTTGTCACCAGGGCTCCATTTTCTAGTAACTGATAAGAAGTTACCTGCATGAAGAGTGATGAATAATAATAATTATCTGGCTTTTATTGTAGGGATGAAATTAAAGATTTCAAATTCGTCAAAGAATTTGATGTGAAAATAATAAATTAGAAGAAGAATTGGGGAAAAGAAACAGAAGAAATTGGGGGAAAAAACTAGGAAACACAACAAAATTTTAATCATCATCAAAGCTAACTCATCCTCACAAGACAATAATGAGAAATAGGGAAATACTAGATAAGGAAACAATCTTAAATCCTAATCAAATCTAAATCAAATCTTAAGAAAATAAAATAGGAAACAATTAATAAAGATAATATGTAACTATGAAAGATAATAGTTGATGCCTGCATCAACTATCCAAAGAGGGATGAAACTCGACTCTGTTAAGTGAAAAATAAAATACAATCATCCGCATTATTCACCCTTTTCTCGACTAAACTCGACATCAAGTTTTCAAATTTTCTGTCATCTATAGGCTCACCAAGCAAACTTTTCCATCCACAAACCCAACGCTTAAATTATGAGGATGACCATACATGTGAGCCTAAATACTATGATCTTGCATATCAGTATCACGGCACATCCGTTTGAACTTAACTTTCCGATTAGACCAATAAGCATATAATTTATGTCGATGTTCCACAAGAACTGAGAGGAGAGTGAAAGAAGAAGCAGGCCTTCAACTTCGCACATTTTCTGCAACCAACAACTCATATTGCTTTGTATATCTGAAACTAAAAAGGATCAACAAAATCCAACCAAGTCTCTAAATAATTACTACTGTGAACCAATTAATTATTAACAGAATCAAGTTCCAAAGCATCTCCAATTGCTTTATCAGGGCCAAATTGAATATTTGACACATCTTTCTCTAAAACAAAAGAATTCTCACCAATTTCAATTGTTGATTTATTGGTAAGTTTCTCATCATCTAGATTATTAGAGTTTTCGGTGTCACAATTATTTATTGGGTCTCTTCCCTCCCATATTCTTTCATAATTCTCTTGGTTTTATCGTTACTTAGTTGTCCTCATACAAAATTTCAACTTTAGAATGAGCAACAATATCCAGTTTCAAAACGTCACACAAACCATTAACAATTTTGTTTGTTTGAACATTTCGAATTTCAGGGATAAAGCTACTAATGTCATGTGAATTTATCTCATACTCTGGATTTGTAGGAGCTGGTAGTAGTGGTTATCATATTGATTATTATCAAAGGAACCTCTTTCTTTCCTTTCAAGCATTCTCCTTTTAGTCACAACTCTATCATATGGGCATACATACTTGAATGGATTTCATGGTCTAAAATATCAGTGTTCCATATCACGTAGTCGAGAATATTTGGATCACATTAAGATGGCCATGATAACTTCTAAACTCATAAAAGTTTGCCTTTTTGCTAGTAATACTGTCTGGAATACTACGTTGAATATTCATCCATAGACTCATTGGAAACATCTTCACGCCTTCCAATATTCGCAAAGGCAAACATACTCTGAATAATTTTATAACTTCCATAACTACAAAGATCATTTTGTAAAATATCTAAAGTTTTGGGCCATTTCTTAATTGACAAATCTGTAGGGCAATTTTGTAATTATTCCAAATCATCTCCAGTTTCTCTATCCTCGCTCTTTTTGCTTCAATCCTCTGTTTCTCCTCTCAAACCTCTGCAAAAAGCAACAGGTCGGGGGCTTGATTAAATATGATCGTAGATGTGATTTTGTTTGAGAAGATGCCTGCAGTTGGCAGCGGTGGATGAAGATACAAAAGAAGTTGCTTGTGGCAGTGGCGAGCACAACTAAATGTGGAGATTGACTTGCCGAGTTCAATTGGATTAGGTAGAGTTCGATTATGGCCTGGGTGAGTTCAATTTTAGTCTGCTACGGTTCAATTAGGTTCGGATTGGGGTTTGCAGTAGCGGCATCTAGGGTTTCAGACAGAAGCGGAGGCAGCTCTATGCAAAACTGCAAGCTGCGTGGATCAAGTTATGCACTGATACCAAATTTAAGGCAGTATAGTAAAATTGAACAGAAAATAATAAATTTGAAGAAGAATTGGGGAAAGGAAATAGAACTGGAGGAGAAAACCCAAATACACAACCAACTTTTATTCATCATCAAACCTAACTCATCCTATCAAGAGAAATAATGAGAAATAGGGAAATACTAGATAAGGAAACAATCTTAAATCCTAATCAAATCTAAATCAAATCTTAACAAATAAATCTGAAATAATTAATAAAAGATAAACCGCTAAAAATAAAAGATAATAATTGATGCCCCCATCATCTTGTTTGATAAACATCTCACCCGTGATAGACTATAGAGTCCGCAGATGTTTATGGTTGTTCAGGCTGAATTGGTTCATTATACTATAAACTCATCAACACATTCAAATAACACAAGTCTGAGTAAATGAATGAGTATACTATTGGTCTAATGAGGGGAAACAAACACCCTCTGTATGTGTTGTCAGACAGAGGTTGCGGGTAATAGAGTTGTTGGTGGTGAGGCAGTTGGTATCATACGAGGGGAAAATTCACCCTATGAACCCATTATCATGTATGGGTATGCTACTCGGATCACCCGGTTGACTACATTATAAATTTATAAATATACTGTTCATAGCAATAAAAAAGAACACTCAATAACAATGTTGTTAGTGATGATGTGGTTTGAACACATGTTCATAACTATATCGAACCAATGAAGTATGTCACAAAAGGTTGGCACTGATAACGTTCTCCCTGGACCACAAGCCTGTACTTTACAATCCAACACCAAGTAGATATGGTTATTATGTACCAAGAGAAAAAGGCTAAATAAGCAAGAGCGTTGAAACATTTTGATGGGTAAGATGACCTGTACTTATCTTTCTCAATGGAGTTGAGTTCTGTCCCACTCCGGCAGAGTTGATGAGGTCATCATCTATGATCTTTAAGACTTTATTTTTCAAAATTTGAGTTGGATCTTGAGATTTTATTTTTCAAGAGATTTTCTTTTTAAATTTTTATAATGATTTTGAGTTTGTTGAGATTTTATTTTTTAAGATTTGATAAGGATCTTGAGATTGTTCTTTTCTCTGGTAATCCCTATTATAAATAGTGTTCTCTTATAAGGGTCGAAGCAATTTTGATGATGAATAAAAATGGATTGTGTTTCTGAGTTTCTCCCCCTTTCTTATGTTTCTCTCCCCCAGTTCTTTCTTATTAATGTTATTGTGCGGCCTTACATTTTATTTAACCTCAAATAATGAGTTAAACAAGAAACTCATCATCCACATGTCTTCTGGACAAAATCAAAATCTGTGAAACATGCTAAACAAAAAAAGAAACAAAAAAAAATAAAAAATGAAACAAATGCATAGAGAAGAGTGTTGAAAGAAAGTTACTTTATTCGCAGGTAACTTGCAGATATTTGAGGCAGCTGTGCATCTCCTTCCCTGAACCAAGAAGGTAAATATATACAACAGGTACGGGAGTGTTTAATTTAAAACAACAAAAACTGGGAAAAGCACATCGTAGATATTGATACCAATAATTGTAGGCAAACATTTTTATCCAGGAATCCAGTTAATGAAAAAGAATCAATTAAGTTGTCTTCACTGTTTATCAAGAAATAAATCATATCATATGAAACAAAAAGACTGTTGCTTCATTTGTTAGCTTCCATTTTCTTGTGTCCTGAAACACAAGAAAACAGAAAATTCTCGAAATCCATAAACTGAAGCGGGTGAATACTTACTGGTCTTCAGAGGCCACTAGGGAGAACCAGATTGGACCCGCTCTTTTGTGCCCATTACCAATAGCAGCATCAAGCACAGCCTGAGGTGGAATAACATAATCCCCTGAAGAGGCTGCCTTTTTACGACGAACCCTCCTCAACTTTTTGGTTTTGTCTCCATCTGGAGAGACAATATCAGAACCATCCCTCTTTTCTGGGACTTCACATTTTGTACCATGTTCTTTAACTTTTCTTTTGCGAATGTGTACTTCATTGTTAGGGGTCTGACGGGGCTCTGATTTAACAGCAGACTCTTGTGAAGCATTTGTTGGTGATTTGCTCCTATTTGCAACTTCCACCAGATAGTTCAAAGGTTTCCAAAGATCAACTTTTGCTTCGCATGTTTCAGCACCACTTTCTGCTCCTTGTTTAGGCTCAGGATGGCTGGAAGATTCAGCATTAGAAGAATTCTGCACAAGTTAAACGCACATATCTTAAGAAAAAGAGTGTGATATGTCGTAACAGGTGGTTACCAGCACGGGAACTCGACAAATGTGCCATTGCTTTTGGGCCTTGGAAAAATTAATGGCCTCGCTAGTTCAAATGGGATGGGCTTCGTAGGGAGGATTGATGCGCCATTGCTTTTGGGCCTTGGAAAAATTAATGGCCTCTCTAATCCAAATGGGATGGGCTTTGGTAAGGAGGATTAATGTGGCTGGCCAGCTAAGTTTGTAAAAATTTCTCACATTTTCTAATGTATTTTTATACACTATATATATATATAACTGTTTATGCAAACAATTTCATCATATTGCTAAATTTTGTAAAAAAAATATAAAAAATTACCAATGTTGTCCGTATATAGAATATAAGTACTGAAATATAAATATAATAAACCTATTTTTTAGTTAAAAATCACCAAGAGCAGTTGGGCTTGGAATGTGTTCAAACCACTGGTTACTTCTGTCCAGGTCTCTCCGGATTCCCAAAACAAAATTTGCCACGGGCCCAACCCAAGCCCAACCAGGCCCACATCCATGCTAAGTTCTTGTCATACCAAATAACCACCAAAAAGCTTTAAAAAAGGTGCTATCCTTTACCTGCCTATAGTTCGGAGTTAACTTGTTTGACGTTTCGGGTGAACTAAATCTCTCGGGAAGATCTTCTGCAGAATCTTCATCATCCTTGTCAGGTTTCTCAAGGTGAAAATTGGGTCCGCGTAAAGATGTCTTTCTTGGAGTTGCTTTTGTCCTTTTCCCAGTTCTAGAAGTCTGTGGCGATACTCTCGGAGTATCAACTACTAATGACCAAAGCGACCTCTCCTTTCTTTTCACTGGTGTGACAGAAGGAGCTTCAGGTGCCTTCTCCTTTCTTTTGAAAGGGAAGATCTTAGCTCTTACATCCTGCAAGTTATGGTCCGGCCTGATAATAAAAGAAAAAAATATATATATAAAACATGATATTAGAAGTTTCATGCTTAAAGAGTTTTAGTCTTGACTCTAAACAAATTAGCAGATAAGCTAATTAAGCTCAGAAAAAAGGATAATTAGATATAACAAATTAAAGTACAATATGCCGCAAAAGGATTATCAGGTAAACTCTTGGGAATATATTTCTGCATTCATCTAACTGCTAATGAAAGACAGACCAAGAGTTATTTTTCTAGCAGTCCATGCTTGCTTTTTACAAGTTTTTCCCCATAGAAAAAAATAATCCTACCAAAACCAACAGTATGATAATTCAGATAACATCTGGGCAGGCAAAGTAAATTAAAGCCAGAGTCAGACAGTAAATTTAAAGCTTCCACAGTTTCCAAATACAAGTGACCTTTCTACCAACTTACCCAAACAAAGGTTAACTTTTTAATGAAGGAGCTAATATGTCCTCGATTTACTGGTTCCACTGTTGGTCGGTCTCCTAAAATACAATAAATAGGAAAATGGAAGAAAAAAATTTATTCTTCCCCTCACCAAAAGAGGTGGTATTTTGGAAATCTTTGACTTAAATTATAATTATTAAAAACTACAGCACCCCATTGCGTTAGATTTGGGAAGATTTCCTTTCCAAAAACCTCTAAATGTTTCACTTTGTGCAAGTTTCCTAATATGATTAATGCAACTTTCCCATTTCACTGTGGATTAAGGATGACACAAGAAAGCCTTCTGAACCACATCCGGTATGTGGTTTAGGAGTATAGGAAATATCAAAGGAACATGGGCGGGTTTGGTTCGGGGATGGGAAACCCACTACAGACTTGAGTTGTTGCCATACCTACCTGAGATGCTTAACCAGTAGCTAATAGCTGTTTTGCTTCAGACTTTAGTGATAAAAATCTTTAAACTACAAAGAGAAACAAGCCATGTTCTGTGTTCTCAAGACTTGTTCTCACTTTTAGAACCAGTCTCGTACAATTTTGAAGATCATTTGCATTGTACTCCAAAACTGAATGTTTTAAGTGTATAAATGCATATATATGGTACTTTACTGTGGGATTCCTAAGGATATTAATGCACAGGATGATATCTTTCTGAGCTGCCTTTCTTTTCATCGATTTGTTTTTAAAGTCTCACGACAATAAAATTTAATTATGACCTCAGAATATCCTAAAAAAATTTAAAATGTTGATACCATCATTAATACGAAGTAAATTCATCTTTCTATTTCAAAAGAGTAAAGAACATAGAGGGACAAGTCCCAATATTTGGAATATGCATGTTCACAAGTGTGGAACTCTGGTATTATACTGTTCCTTCCAAAATATATGCATGTGTCGTGAAGATAAAATTCACCAAGATATGAAAACAACAACACACCAATGCCATCATTATCCATAACTCTATACCAAAATGCAATTAAATAATTGCATGGAGATAGAAAATAATTTCTATTATATTTATACTCTCAAATCCAAACTTACACAGTACTTAAATACTGTGTCTTGATGGTGCAACCTGATGAGATATGAAAGCCAAAATACACCAACATCATTATCCAGAATTCTCTGTGTCCTGAAGGTGAAACTCACCGAGATACGAGAACAAAAATACATCAATGCCATCATTATCCCAAATTCTACACCAAATGTGAATGAACAGTTGACTGAAGATCAAAAAGAATGTCTGGTACATTTATATCCTCAACCAAACATTCACATACGAAAATGCAATTACAATACTTCCATATGACAATTCACATGCAACATGTGCATCTCACGACACCCCCACCCACAATCACAAACACTTTGGAAACAAAAAACTGAAACATATACACTAGTTTATTTCCAAAATAATTTTAGAGAATTATCTGGAAACGTCCAGGTTCTAGAAACCTATGAAAAGTTTTTTTATCCTTTGTTTCTATACAGAAATTGAAATATTGTTAAATTAATGGATATGTCAAAACTTAATTGTTTTTAACATTCACAACCAGAGAACAAGAAATAGAATGGAAAAACAAAAATTTATGAGACAGAAACTAACAGGTCCTGAGAATCTACATTTGATCGCATCACAAGTCATACACTAGCTTACACATAAAATAATTTCTAATTATTGCCCTTTTTCTTGTCGGGGGTGTTTTGGGAAGGATAAGGGGAGTTTTAAGTAGAGGAAAGAACAGATAAGTTCATGGAAAACTGACCTCAATTTCTCCAATGGACTACAACCTAAATCAATCTCGCACACTGGACAATTTTCCAACTCCTCATCCGAGAGCTTCTTATGAATGCATTTCCTGCAAACTGGGTCATATCAAAGAACAGGTTACCAAAATCTACCATTCTATAGTTGATAGTCCTCAATTGGACAAAGAGGGAAAAAAAAATAAAAGATAAATTCCAAGCTTATTAATTCTAAATAAGAAGAAAATACACGCTTTGGCATAAAGAGAACACACAAAAAGAAGGGATAGCCCATAAAATCTAACAGGAATATCAAATTATCCCAGAAAAATTACAAATCCTCAAACCAAGTCTTCTCCAGTAATAGCTTGTCTCCAAAACTTACAGAAAGGTGTTTTTGTTGGTTCCAAAAGTTGTTTTTTGTATGAAAATTTGAATAATGGATATCAAACCAAGTCCTCGAAAAATTCAGACTTTCTGTAGTTCTGTTTCCTAGACCAGTGAAAATGCAACAAGAACCAAACCAGAAAATTCTTAAATCACAAGCAAACCAACCCTCAATCACTTTTTTTTCTTTTGCTTCTTGCACAAAACAACATGACATGAACCTCATATTATGTATTCCGTTAAAGATATTCCAAGTAAACGAGACGGTACTGCTGCTCAATGGTTAAGAGGGGTTTAATTATACACGATATGTGCTTACATGGAAAGATGATTAAGATCCATAATTAGAAAACCCGCAAATTCTGAGCTAATTTTAACACCTATACCATTCCAACGAGCCCCATCATCGAGCTCATATTATATATACTCAGTAACCAAAAAATTACATGATGGGCACACTGTCAGGGTATAAAATCTTTTACACAAATCTTGTACATTGAGTTTGCAAGAAATCTATTGATGATGAGTTGCCACTAGTTAATCCAAAAATACAACAAAATAAAAGTTCAAACTGAATGGCTTAGTACAAAATTAAACTTAACCAAGACTTAGTTTGGCAATGCTAGTGATTTTCAACCCCTTCCACAACTTCTTTGAAAGGGTGGGTACAAAGTGGGTGCTAGTAAATAAATTTTAACATTGCTTTTAGAAGTAATGTCCTGTTTGGTTAAGTGATTTTTACTGCAATAAGACAAAAGTAGGCATGTGTTAAGAATGAAATAAGTAATCTTGAGGTAATTTAAGTAATTATTCATAGAAAAAGCGGTATAAGTTCCTAAAAGCACCCTAAGGTTGCTTTTAAAATCAGTAAATCACCCCTAAAATAGCATAAACTGATTTTTAAATCATGTCTTTTACCCTTTTGCCAAACACAAGCTAAAATTTTCGAGGAAAAAAAACAAAAGCAGCTATCAAATAGAAATCCCAATCTGGTCCTGATCAATAGGATGCAGACTCTATGCATATCCTACGCACATCCATTCATGTATTTACACATAGGAGATAAAAAATCAAAGTTGATACATTAAACCAAAATAAATAATCTCTTTCATATGCGTCAACATGGATGTACGTATGAAATCCTTATCCTTATCAAAAAGGTACCTTTTGAGCAGAACTGACAGCGTATAGAAATTAAACTCTGTACGTAAAATTACTATCACGCATTACGCGTGTTATACAGAAACTCACCGAGACGAGTAAATCTTAATAATTTGGAACAAAAAAAATTCATATGAAAATCGAAATTGACGGAAATGAGGGGGGGTGGGGAGACGGACAGGTGTGGAGGCATTCGGAGATGGTGGTGGCCTCGCGGAAGAGCTTGTGACAGATAGGACACGTCATGATCTCCGCAATCACCTCTCTCCTCACCTTCACCACGTTATTCGCCATCTCAGCAACCTACACCACCACGTACGCACACGGTGCATGTTAGCAAACAAACAAACACCAACACCTCAGCAACACGTAGAATCGTTGTGTATCCTACGCACAGGCTATAGATACATATCCACATTCACCAGAACGTAATAAGATACAGCACTGAAACACAGCAGCGAGAGCAATCGCGTACGAAAGAGATTGAGCTGTGACAGAGAGACTGACCTGCGAGCGAGAGAGAGAGAGATTTATTTACCGGAGAGAGAGACGGTGGTGGATTCGGAGGAGATGCAGCGAGGGGGATGATGATCTGTTGGTGCCGTAGACGAAATCGAGAGAGAGAGAGAGAGAGAGAGAGAGAGAGAGGAGGCCTTCTGTCGTTCAAATCAGCATGGAACCAATTTATATTAATTAAGACGCCAGCGGAAAATAGGAAAATAGGGTGGGTGCGGTTCTATGATGTGTATTGCCCTTGGCGTGTACCATTAAGGGAAATATCCTTTTATTGTTCATTTTCAACCATGGTCGTTCACGATAATACTTTGTCTTTCTTAAATAATTAGCGCATAAAATTTTATATTGTTCAAAATTTATTTGACACTTTCTATTTTAATATTGGCTAATCATTGCAAATTTTGATAATAATTAGTATTGTTCTTTCATTAATTGTTAAGGACTAGAAAATATAAAAAAATATAAGGCTAGATTTGTTATTTGTAGTTTATTTCAAATTTAAATATTCATTTTTTTACTTTTGCATAAATATTTGTGCCAAGTCAAACAATCTAATTATTTGTAAACGGATAAAATATAATTTAATATGTTATTAGAATTCTGAATTCTGAAACGAAGAAGTTTTGAATTTGATTGTTCGTGATAACACTTTTTCAAAAAAATTAACAATGAAAAAACAAAGCAAGCGAACCAAACAATATTGCGCTTGTTGGGCATAATATAAAACAATATAAAGTCGAGGATCAATCCCTTTTTTTTAGAAGTTAAACTTTTATTAGATAAAAAAATGTTAAATACTACGGATGAACCCGAAATATATTTAAATCAAAACTTAATAACTCGCTTTAACAAGAACTAAACCCCATAGCCTAATCAGAAATTCGATAATCTTTAAATCCAAAAGGTTAGGCTATAAATATGGAACTAAGATGGTTGAAAAGAGGTTTCCAATGAGGGTTACTCCTCCAATTTTAAATCATCACAAGTTAAACATTCGAACATGTTGCCAATGTCAAATCTACCTTTACATTGAGCCTACTTGAACTTCTCATTAATCTATTTTTGTTGTCGTTTTGCAATGACGTGGAGGAATCATTTTCTCTCATTTATCCACGTTCCTAAAAGAAATCGGTGGATTAAGATTGACATTTTTGTCCTTGTTGGAGTCAACACAATTGACTTTAACCCAAATATCAGAACTTGCCATCTTTTTTTATTTTTCTTTTGATCCCCAAATATCATTCAATTTTCCATTAGTCTTATATTCACCATTAATCCTAGGAAATGAGTTGGACCAAGAAGGGGGACGATGGGGACGAGTATTTTGGATGTATCCTCGAAATCTCAACTCGAATTTCAATCAGAGACCCACCATCCAAATTTATTTTAATACTTTTTGGAACTTTTATATCCCGCTTGAATATCAATACACACCCAAGCATACTCAATGAGAGCAGATTTAACTAAATTTACGTTTGTAGAGGTTCGACCCTGTATTCCACATCAACATAAAACATTGAATTAAAAATATTTAATTTTTCTTGATTTCCTATGATAATGTTTTTTGCGCATATTCATATAACGTCCCGAAAATTCCGAGTGAATTTTTCACATTTTCATTTAGTAAATAATTTCGTTAATGTGCTGACGATATAATTTATTAAATTGAACAATTGGATGTGTTGCATTAATGTATATAATTGGGTGATTGTGTGTTGCATTATGTAAAACAAATAAGTATTATTTTTTATATTACCATATTGTGCATAAATATTGAGGAGTTGTGTAACATATTTGTGGACATTGTTAAGAGAATTGTGGTGATTGTGAGACTTTTGAGAAATTGTGAGTTATTGTGAGTGTGAGCGAGTATTGGAGACAAGTGTGATAACGTGTGTGAGAGTGGTGTGAGAATGTGCATATTAGTGTGAGACCATAAGGCGTAAGTCGTAGGTGAAAATGGTGGGGTTTGAGCCTTGAGAATTCTGCATTTCCAGTGGAGGATTTCAGGTTCTTGAGGAACCGTTCGAATGGTGCAAGAATGTCGTTTAAACAACAGTGCCGTTCGAACAGTGACCTAGATGTTGTTCGCTTTTTCAAACTTTAGCATGTGAGAAGTATTAAATTTTGCTTTCCCAGTATTGAATATTAGTGAAGAGAGAAAGAGTGGCGAAAGGGAGAGAAAGAAACTTTGAGGAGCGCGATCACCTAGCTCGGGGGCTCGGGTTCGAAATCTAGGGGCATATCTAGACTCATTGACTGTAACATCCCACAAATTTCGGATAAAGTTTTTGCATTATATTAATAATGTTATAGAGACATTATAATATTATTAGTAGTGCATTTACGAACATTAATACATTTCATGAGGCTTTAAGTGCATTTAGAGTTGAAGAAGTTAAGCTAGTAGCGTACGAAGTAGCTACAAGACTTGGAAGA
>MKEJ01006028.1:0-10725 GCA_001753735.1 Embelia ribes | reverse complement strand
TATAAATCCTACCAATCGATCATTTATAAATTTATAAATAATTTAAAAAAACTTACAATTGTATTTATTTATTGATTTGTTTATTTATAATTATGTCATTTCATTTAATTTTTGAAATTAAATTTTTAGCAATTCTAGAGGTTGAGTATGATATTTTAGAAATGAAAAATGATTGAAATTAGGAGAAGAGTCGGAGGCTAGTTGAGCTGTAACCGCATCGATTATATAGCCCTGGCCCTCATTGAAAAATTGAACCCCTCTTTCTCTGAGTAACATAGCAATCCAATTTATTTTCGTATTTAAAATCCACCGTCCTGATTTCCACCCTTGACTAATTCTCTTTTAAAATTAATTAATTTTCTTTACTTTGACCTTTGAAATAATTGACTTTATCCACCCCCCTAAAATACCACAGCCCTCTGACTTTCTCATTCTTCAACCTATAAAACCCACAATATGCCCCTATCATAAACCACAAACATATTCCAATAATTTCATATTTAGAGTAACGTATATTCATTTTTTCCAATGAGTAGCTCCGATGAAGCTAGCAGCCTGAGCGCATCGAATCAGAAATACAAAGGTGTGCGCCGCAGGAAATGGGGCAAGTGGGTGTCGGAGATCCGGGTACCAGGAACTCAAGACCGGCTGTGGCTCGGATCGTACTCCACCCCTGAAGCTGCTGCAGTGGCACATGACGTGGCTTCCTACTGCCTCAGGGGACCTCCCTCTGTCAAGAAACTCAATTTCCCTCTGACACTTCCAGCTGGTGTCAGGACTAGTCTATCGCCGAGGTCTGTACAGAAAGCGGCATCGGATGCTGGCATGGCTGTTGACGCGCAGTTCATAACGGGGCAATCGATGGGAAGTCATAATGCTGGGAATAGTATCATAAATGTGACTCAAGGGGTGGAATTTGCAAATTGGCAAAGTGGAGAGGCAAGAGGGGAATATTTGAATATTTCGGTTGATGACTATCTATGAGTTGTTGCCATGCTGTGTTGAATATTGACGAGTGCATGAGCAGGGTAGTCTTAGCCAAAGCACCAGCCAATGAATAAATATATAATTATTGCATATAATTTGGTATATTCATTTGCCACATTGAAGAAAAATGTGGTTGCATTATGTTTGAAGAATGTCTACTTGATTGATCTTAATCACTAAGCATGTTTCGTCAAATCATTATTATAATTAAATATTAATATTTTAAGCTGTTGAGACTTGAAGGTTGTAGAAATAGATGAAATGCATGGTCACTCGCAAAATCATATCCTACATCTTATATGTTTTTCTCCTCTCTATCTCTAATAACAAATCAAATTTCTTTTTATTCTCTCTCTCTCTCTCTATATATGTTTTCCCCTTTCATGCAATCACATTTTCTCTCACTAAAATTTTATTTCTAGAATCATTCTCTTAAAATAAAAAGTGTCAATTTAGTACATATTATTTTCCCCCAATGTAATTCGTAATGCAGAAGTATTAGATTCGTAATATAGAAGTACTTGATCCAAAGAAAAATATAAAATGACTCAACTCACATAATTCAATACTACATTTTAATTCCATTCTTGAAATTGTTTTCAAAACTTGCACATTAAACAACACTAACATCAAAACCACACGTGTCCACGCTTTTCCACACCAACACATTTCTACACATTAAAAGCTTTGCTTTTTAAATCTCTGCACTTGAATTCATTTTCAACGTTTTATTTATTTTGAAAACATCACTTTCAATTTACTTTAAATAATCCATACTTTCACGTCTTGTGAATGCTACACATGAATATAATCGAGAAGCTACACTACACATGCTTGTACTCATAACATTAAAAGTAATAGCAAGAAAATTATAAAATAAGCATAAACCAAACATAAAAACAAGTCACATCGCACACATGTCGAGACACGCATATATAATCAAGCTTAGATTGTTATTTGGTAGTCTACTCATATCTTTATACCTCACGAAGCTACACGGGATGCTATACAAGAAAAGCCCCAATTAAACGTCCACTTCACCCCACGTTTTGAACTAGAAAGCGAGTCCGGATAGTCACGAATCAAGGTATAAAGATGTTCCATACTAGGTGAGGAAAAAGAAAAATAACTTTATTTTGACGTACATTAAGTGCACGAAAATCAAGACAAATTAAACAAACAAGACATAAGACGAGACTTACATCAAAATGTTGTTACTGTAACAAGGAAGCGAAATATCCAAAAATATTTGATGTACGAACTCCCGAAATAGATGATATCAAACCGAGAAGTGTCTAACCCCTCTTTCACCATTCACCACACTCTCTCACTCTAACTTTCCCTTTTTGCAAGAAATAATGGAGAAATGGCTCAAAACGCATTTTAAAAGTCAAAAAGAGTGAGACCTATGCTATCTATTGCATCCAACGATCTTAAATAGCCTATCCATAGGTTGTCCGCCATTAGACACTCTTTAGATACAAGAAAACACTTAGAAAAAAATTGAGTTTTTGGCCAAAGTCACAAACCCTGGAACCATATGTCCGTCAGCTCATCCGATAGCCCTAACCGTCGGGCACCCTGTTTTCTGCCAACAAAGATTGACTTTCAAACCTTACATTATATATATACAACATATATATGTTGCATAAACGATACCCTACATACATTCCACCACTAAAATACATACACATATACTACTACATATATACCTACATGCAACACATACTCTCATACACTTAAACACTTACATATACTTATAAACTCCGCTACATTAGCCATGCTTAATGCATATAAGGCTCTACACAATATGCTACATTATACTCTAAATTCAACATATATATATACTACTCCACACTTACAAATGTTACAATGCAAACATACAATACTTTAAATGCGAAAAATTAATTCTGAATTCTCAAGACATTACACATTTGCTTGACTTTATGATTACAAACATGAAATAAGTTAATGATATTTTAAGTACTACACTGACAAATTAACATAACATCAACGCATACAACACTTACTAAATGCTCATATAACTAGTCAAGTTGTAAGTAAATGTTAGCCACAATTCCCATGGAACCCGACACGCGATCTATATGCAACACATTGCTAAAGAAATACTCAGAAGCTACCAATTTCACTACGAATTTTGCACAAATAGAAATACAACTACAGAGAATTTCTTGAAAGACAAACACTAAGGTTATAAGGTCTAAGTCACACATCTACATGCACATGTGTCTTCTTGCATATATTACAAACTAAATTAACTCATAGCTTCTTACTATGCACAAGAAAAGTAATTGCATTGGCGGACTAGGCCTCAACTCTTTACAGCTAAAAATATCTACTACCTTCTCAACTTCCAGCCTAGCCTTACTATCCTCTTCAAGCTAAACTCCCTACTACGATCACCCACTCCTTGTCTTGTGCCATGATGGATACTATGAATAATTACTCTGCTATCTGCTAGTTTCCAAAATATAGACACATAGTAAATGGTTTGGGCATTTTCTATGTAAAAGTACATGCTTATCGATTTTAAGTGTAAACCAAAATTGGAATTAGAAAACATAATATTTAATGAAACTTTTTAAGAGAAAACTTTTAAAGGAGTAATGAAACTTATCGAATGGTCGCCTTTTTTTGTCTTGTCATATCTTACGTTATTATACTATAGCATCATACCATAACGTCACATTGAATCGTGATCATGACTAGCCATGCTTCTTTGCATCACACATCAACTATGACTTGACATATTGAGCCCTTGAATGATGTACTGGGGAAGAACATACCACACCTAAGAACACGTACCCCTAGACTTAACGTATAAAAATTTACATATGGGTGCTTTTCTATACCCTAAGCCCCTCGAGAGACTCGATCGGTACTTAAAATGAAAGTGTGTTTTTCATCCAAAACATTGCTAATATGGCCCTAGTTTTTATATGACAAAAATTCATCATATTTTCGCAAAATGCCACAACTTTTCATAATATTCAAGGCCTTTCAAAAAAAATGATCAACCGTATTTTCCCCAACATGCATTCTTATACAAATGAGACGACTTTGAAAAATATTTACATCATACTCTTACGCCTTCACATACATAACATCCGCATATACGCTAGTCACACTTTATGCATATGCCAGATTTATCTGTTGGATTCATCTTTTTTGTACTTTGCACTATCATCAATAAGTCAACACGCATTTCTTATTTTACTTGTTAAAATGTATCGTATAGTTGTATCTAAACATTATTTTTTATTATATTAGTATGTATACTTATGAATGCAATTTATACATAATACTTATGGTGCATTACTTAAATACATCTAGGTTTATCTAATCCCTTGATTTAGGATGCTTATGGTCCAATGTCGTTAAGGTTCAAGCCTAATAAGATCTTGCTTTTCTTTATATATTCTAAACTTAACATCCAATTAATAGTGTTTTATCAGGGAACGTCTATCCTTATTATGGGTCAGATCTCATTAATAGGTCACCTATCTTACAAAGTCTTATTAGGATTTTATTCCATGCTCCGCGGTTACTTCTTGTTCACTCATAGTCGCCCTCGCCTTGTAGCTTCCCGTGATTCCCTTCCTAAGTCCGTTTTGCAATATTTTGTCTTTGATGACAATTTAGGAGTCTTCATTGAGTCTCCACACGTAATTATTCACAAGTTAGGTCCATTCTAATTGACTTTTCTGTTCGTCACCATGCATTAGCATTTTTTGGGCAATCCGTCTTAGTTTCCATACGTAATTGTTCACAAGTTAAGCCGATTTGTACAACTTTTCCATCCACAGCCTCACACTTACACTGATCCAAAGGAGCCACCGTCGACGTCATTTTCCTTAAGAGTTACCATTTCTTTCTATCAAGATCGTCTAGGTCGGTATGTCAGGTTAGTTGTTGCACTACAAGATCGTCTCGTTCATTATCAAATTCTCAGTAACAATGCATGTCTAAAAAGTGCATGCAGTACCATCATTGCCTTTCTTGTTTCTAAAAAAATGTCCATAATAACTTATAACATTTAGTTTGCAACAACTATTCATTTATCACCAACACTCTTAACAATGATATAGGCTCTTAAATGACATGCAATAGTGTCATGATTCATCTTACTTTCTTGCTGAATGTTTATCATAATTTATACATATAAGGTATCGTCATCTATTTTCACGCTTTACAATTTCTTATTTTCTAAAAATTACTATAAATAGCTTGCTAAATTTACTTAGGGAATACCCTAACCATACCTCAATTGCTTCTAGAAAGTTGTAAAAAGGCCATTATTCACACATGCCCAATCACTATTGTTGCAAAAATTGAAAAGAGCTCAATGCTAAAAATTATCCACATGCAAATCATTTACTAAATCTGTCACAGAGAATCAATCGACTAATATATTATAACAATCGACTGATATATTATAATAGTCGACTGATATGTCTTGTTCACGGAAAAACTTAAATTGTTCAAGGGTTTTCTCGACAGCATTACTCAAATTATTGTCTGAAAGGTTATAAGAGGGTTGTTTAACCAATATGCATGATCATTACTTTGGGATCTTTCTTCTTGCCTTCTGAATGTCAAGATTGAGGTGGTTCTTTTACCGAATATGCTTACGCAACAAGCGTTAAAGGTTGCAAGGATCTCGTGTAAGGCTGGTCTCGAGGGGTTTCATCCTTTCTTTATAATTTGAATATCGTTACAGGTTTATAACAGAAAATCACATACATGCAAACTAATTTTAAATCTTCCCGTCAGAATCAATTAATTGATTGATGCCACCAGTTGACTGATTTGCTCTATCTCAGCCATAAACACAAGTTTTTTTATTGTTAAAGTGACAACATTACCTCAAATTCCTTCTCATAAGCTTAGCATAAGGCCTTTATGAGTACATGCAGAGTCGTTTCTCATTTGAACAATATCGTATATCCTTCACCAAGAGTTAAGAAATTCATCTCTTTTTGGCATCATGTGCTAATTAAACTAGAAATTTTGGCCAAGGTTGGCTTACCACAAGAGTGAAGATTTGGCTTAGAAACATACATCTTCTACTTGTAAAAGCATATATGGTCCGGTTGTAGAAAAGAAGTGTCAAGACTTGGCCAAAATTTTTCCAATGTTTTCTATTTTCTCTCTCTCTCTATCTCTTTCCATCTCTATCTCTCTATATATATACAAAAGGGAGAAAATGAGAACAAATGAGAATGCTCTCTAAGTGTTTTTAGATGTATAAAATGTGAGTTATACAGATCTTATAGAGTTGACACATAGCTGGAATCTTGTCTAGTTTTTAGTCTGGACACGTATCAATTGACTAATTTACATAATCAGTCAACTGATTGTTAACAATCAATTGATATGACCCAATACGTCAATTGTTTTCCTTGGTTTCTCAAATAGGTGCATTTTCTGGGTATTATTATCTCCACATGTAATTAGAACTCCATTTTCGAAGTTCAAGGTAGTTCTTAGTCTACAATCGGGGTTACTATCCAAGGTTTCATTTCGGATCATACTTTGTCGGGTCTAATACTCCATCACTATCATCCGAGTTTCTTGTCAATTATGTCTTGCCTTATATTAGTAGAAGTCATGATTCATCGGTCTTCTTATAGGTTTATTTCAGATGATTTTAGTTGGTCATAAAGATATTGCAGATGCCGAGAAAATCAATACAACATTTGGAGCGGAATGGGGTGTAAGCTTAGCAATAGGTAGAGGCGACTATTTAAATTTATTGTGAAAGCTTAAGCTTAAACATACTGACTAATCATACAACCACTTACGCATGAAAGTAAGGATTTAAGGAAATGGTACCTTATTGCATGAACCATTCAGTTTTTCTGGCTAAGTTCACCATAGGCTCATTGTCATAGGGTTGGAGAGGGGCATCATGCCTTGGATCTGAGCTCTTAACCCATTTTGGAACCTATCTATCTACTATCTATTCATCCATGTCAACTCAATAGCATATCTGTTAAGATTCCTGAACTCTCGATAGTATTCAAAAATAGTTCATTCGTTCTAGCGCATGTTAATGAAATATTTATGTCGCTCTTCTTTATGGCTTGATTGTAATAGCATTATTCAAAAAGTTGTTTAAGTCTAACCCAGTCTCGCACTTTCTTCCAAACAAAATCATATGGAGTAGTCATTGTATTATACCACCAAGCTTCAACCTCTTCACGTAAGTAGCATAGTGCAAACTCTAATTATTCTAGTCCATCACGTACTCTGGCATCTTCTTGAAATGTAGTTTCCATCATTACAACCTATTGAGGTGTGCTTGTTAAATCCATGTCAGCAAAACAATTAGGAGGGGGATACAAGCAAATCGCATTCATGCTTGGATGATAGCTTAACTCTCCACGTAGTATACATTCTCCCATCTCGTTAAGCCATGTACCATAATGTCTATTGTGCGCATCCTGGTCATAGACCCAAGTTTCATAAGCATCTTGTGACATCGAACCACGTAAAGGATTCGCTTGCACTGGTTCCTCGTCCTCCTTTTCTTCTTCCTCCTTTAATTCATTTCTGGGCTATGCTTCATAACCGTTGTCATCTTTTTGTTTAAACTCTTCTTCCATCTCTTTTGGATCTTCCTCTTCTTCCTTGTCTTCCTTGTCGTCCACTATTTCATTTGTTTGTTTATACCATCAAAAAAAATTTCTTCTTTCTCGGAAGGGTCTTTTAGGTCAAAGCCGCAAGAATCGCCTAAGATTCTTCTACTTCGTCAGGGTCGCTAGCCTCCTCATGGTTCATAGGCTTAATTACTTCAAACGTCTATTTACTATCAACGTCAATCATTTATTAATAGTTCAACAAGGTTCACAACTAAATGTAGTTCTTGCTAATGTCTTCAATCTATAATCCATTGCTCTTCATCATACTGTATCATGAAATTTTTTTTGCATATGATTGCTTATAGTATCTATATATGAATGTTCGAGTTCTATGCTACAATGTATGTACTTTTAACATGTCCCATGTTACGTCCTTTTTAGTTTAGTTGTCGACAAATAATGTTTAAGTATTAAATCTTTACCGTTAGTTAGTTCGTCCGTTACCATATTTCTTGTGTCCCAAGTTCCTTCTTGCGACAGTTGCATACTTGTTTTCATATACCATAGTCACTTGTATTTGTTTGTCACCACGTCCTATCACATCTCAAATCTTACAACACTACTATAAACTTTGTCAACTATCAGAAAAGTGAATTTGTGCAAGAAAACCTCTACCATTCGCCTAAGTTGCCATTGTCTCCTGCTAATTACGTCCCCTATTAAAATAGAATATTGTAAAGGTTCAAAACATGTGCTACCTTACCTTTTAGATCCATCATCATAAAATTGCCACCACTATACGCCATGCACCAAATACGACCATGTGTGGACTTTTCATAACTTCACATCTCTACCTATTCATATCAATACTTTATGCTAAACTTTCAATTCTAAATGCTTCTTAAGTCAGATTGTCACGCTCAAGGTTAGGCTTCTCATAAAAACCAAGACTCAACCTTCTCTTTAATACAGACGACTTCAAAAGTCCATACATCCCAATATGTTCTACCTAGCTCTCACTTTATCTGCCTCCTAATTTCAACCTTTCGTATATGAACTGGCTAACCAAGGCTAACCTGCATTTACGTAATCCAATTAGCTCTTGGTTTTGGTTAGCCAGTTCATATATGATAGGTTGAAATTGTTACAAATGCATAAGTTGACTAATTTATTTTCACAACTATCTATGGTACACTAAGAAAGTGAACATAATAGACACTTATCAATTGAATCATAAAACCATAATTTAAATTAGAAAACATAGTAGTTTAAAAATATTTAAGAGAAAAAACTTTTAAAGGAGTAATGAATCTTATTGAATGGTCGCCTTTTTCATCTTGTCATATTTTACGTTGTTACTCTATAGGATTACGCCACAATGTCTAGTCATATTGCATATCATCATGACTGGTCACACTTCTTTGCATCACATATTGACTGCCATTTGACACATTGGGCACTTGAATGATGTGTTGGGGAAGAACACATCGTATCTGAGAACATGTACCTCGAGACTTTATGCATATGATTTATGTATGGGTGCTCCTCTATACCCTAAGTTCCGTGAGAGACTCGAGTGGTACTTAAATGGAAGTTTGTCTTCCATTCAAGAACGTATATTTTATGGCCCATGTTTTTATACGCCAAAAATTCATCATATTTTTCAAAATGCCATATCTTTTCATAATACACCATGCCTTTCATAAAAATTCCTCACCTTGTTTTCCCCAACATGCATTTACGTACATAATGCCCGTATATACGCTCACCATGCTTTTTGCATATGCCATATTCATTTTCCTGATTCATCTTTTACGTACTTTCCACTATTGTCAATATGCTAGTATGCATGTCATGTTAGTTTACTTTTTACAATGGACCTTATAGTTGTATCTGGATGTCAGTGTTTATTATATTAGTATGTATTCTTATGGATGCAATTTATGCATAATACTTATGGTACAATACTTAAATACGTCTAGGTTTTTCTGATCCCAAGATTTCAATGCTTATGGTCCAATGTCGTTAAGGTTCAAGCCTAATAAGATTTTGCTTTTCTTACTATATTCTAAACTTAACGTCCAACTGCCAGTGCTTTGTCGGGGGTATGTCGGTCCTTATTTCGGGTCATATCTCATGAATAGACTACCTTCCTTACTAAGTCTTATTAGGGTTTTATTACACGCTCTGCTGTTACTTCTTGTTCACGCATTGTTGCCTTTGCCTTTTAGCTTCTTGTGGTTCCTTCCTTAAATTTGTCGTGTTATATTTTGTCTATCGAATCTTCGAGCTTTGATAATAGTGTAAGTATTCACGTTGAGTCTCTACACATAATTGTTCGAAAGTTAGGTCCATCCAACATAACTTTTCTATCTGTCACCATGCATCAGCCTTTATTCAGGAAAGTAGCCGTCTAAGACTCCACACGTAATTGATCACAAGTTAGGTCCATATTGTCCAAGTTTTCTATCCACCACCTCACACCTACACTTGTCTAAAGGAACCACTAATGATGTTTTTCTCCTTAAGACCTTACAGCTATACTCGGCAAACAGCTTCAGATATTTTGCTCAAATAACCTCCTTACATTCCCAAGTAGCCGCTATGATGGTATTTCCACAATACCTTAGCCAACTGAATGGAACTCTCCCGAAGAATTTCTCCTTCAAATCCAAGATAGAAAATGGATGAGCCTTATAAGAAATATCTTCTTCTACATGAAGATCGTCGAAATTGATAACGTGCGAGGACCTAGTATATACTTCCGAAGCATAGAAATATGGAAGATATGATAAATCCCTGAAAGCTGTGGTGGTAAGGCCAGTCGATACCCTACCTCTCCGACTGCCTCCAAAATCAGAAATGGACTAATAAAACAAGGAGAAAACTTCCCTTTCTTCCCGAAAGGCATAATGCCTTTTTGAGGGGAAACTCTCAGAAATACAAGTTCGCCCACTACGAAATCCAATGGTCATACGATGGTCAGCATAACACTTATGTCTGCTCTGAGCCACCTCCAAATACTGCTTGATCAGTTGAACATTTCGAGTCATTTCCTAAATCAACTCAGGACCAATAAGGCTTTATCTCTGACCTCCGCCTAACAAATAGGAGAACGACAAGGATGACCATA
>MKEJ01006026.1:0-12329 GCA_001753735.1 Embelia ribes | reverse complement strand
ACCTGCTAATGTTTGATGATAAAAGTCTAAGTATTTTCATACTTTTCTAAAGAACATAATGGGAAACTGGTTTTGTATATCTAATTCGAAATTGATATTCTTTTCTTTTCTCTTTAAAAACTCACGTCCCCGGGTTTATGGGAATTCGGGGCGTAACAGTCTGAGTTGGGTGTCTGACTCCTGTCTATTGGCGAGCACTTGCCGGAAAATCGTCAGACAGTGCAAAATCTTCCAAAATTTATAATTTTGGGAAAATTTCTGATTCCCTTAACCCATGTGTCTATCGGCTCATCTAACGACGGGCAGACCATCAGACACTCTATTTTCTGCCTGCAATTGTTGGTTTTCAACCCCACTTTATACATATACTACATACATACATATACTCTATACATACCACACTCTTACATTTATTATATACATGTAGACATACATACATGTATTCACTATGAACATTTCCACTTAACACTTTATCACTTAAACAATTCCACCATAATTAAACACTTATCATACTTATACAACTCTTCCATACTACAATACTTACAACACTAATATTGCATATAAATGTCCACACATTATGTCATATTATTAGTCTAGTGCAACATGTTCATATTCTCCATGCTTATACATTTACAATGCAAACATACAACACGTAATATCATATCGATATATGACATACGGAATGTACATTTCCCATATTATATCAATACTTAAATGAGAAAATGTATTCTAAATTTTTGAAATGTTACATCCTTCCAACATTAGGACATTTCGTGCCCAAAATTGGCACATACTACATAGAAATAAAAGACGTACCAAAATCAATGAACAACTTAGGATACTTGGTCCATATTTCTGCTTCATACTCCTACGCCATTTCTTCTATTAACCAACTTTTCCACAATACTTTCACTAGGTAATCGTCTTCTGCCTCAATACTTTATCTTCCACATCCAATATCTGAATTGTTCATACCTCAAATGAAATATCTTCTTCAACATGCAAGTCTTCGAAGTCAACAAGTGATAGATCCCGAATATACTTTAGCAACATCGACACATTGAAGATAGGATGAACACTTGACAACTTTGGCGGCAATGCAAGCCAATATGCTACTTTACCCATCGCTTCAAGAATTATGAAAGATCCTATATCTCTTGACGATAGTTTTACTTTCTTGACACACTACATAATCACCTTCTTCAAAAATAGTTTCAAAAATACGTGTTTGCCTACTTCAAATGACAGAGGATGTCTCTACACATCTGTATAACTCTTAAAATGACTTCACACTATTTCCAATTGTTGTCTTATCAATTGAACATTTTAAGTCACCTTTTGTACCAATTTCGGTCTAAGTAATGCACTGTTACCCATCTCAGCCCAACAAATTGGAGAATGACACGGACACCCATACAACGCTTCAAATTAAGTCATCTCGATTCTCAAATGGTAACCATTATTGTACTCGAACTCTATCAAGCTCATGTTCTTTTCCCAACCACAACCAAAATCCAAGACACATGCCTGAAGCATGTCCTCCAAAGTTTGAATTGCGGATAAAAGGTTGTACTCATCGCAAGAGTTGTCCCCATCATAACTTGGACACTTGGCCATAAACGGTCATAAAACTAGGATTAAAATCCGACACTATGGTTACAAGAGCTTCGTGCAGACGAATGATCTCATCGATATACTTCCGACAAAACTTTTCAACTGAGTCGGTCATATATATCGAAAGGAAATGGGAAGATTTCGTCAAATGATCTAGGACTACCTAGATAGAATATCAACCTCATCTCAATTTCAACAACCCCACAAAAAAATCCAATGTTATCCACTCCCACTTCCATTCGGGAATGAGCAATGGATGTAACAATCCACCATAACATTTATCATCAGCCTTTACATATTGACACCTAAGGCGGCCAGATATAAACTCCACCACATATTTTTCATACTGGGCCACTAGAAATGACGAGATACATTATGAAACATCTTCGTCCCACCCGGATGAACACCGAAATGAGAATGACGAGATTCACGAAGAACCTTTACAATCAAATTTGGAAATGCAATATGTCGTCATTAGATATGGCTCAGTAATCAAGACCATAATCCCTTAGAATACGTACATAGTATGCATTAGATTGATCATCAAAACGTTGAGCCTCAATCACATGAGCAATTAAAGTCGGACAAACTTCGATCATATACAACGTCATTCTGCCCTCAGCCTTCACACACTCCAAACCAAATTCGTTCAGAACACACATCATCTCCCACTTAACCACGGCAAGAAAAGCGAGAGAACATCGAGTCTTGCCACTCAATACATTAGCTACCATGTTCGCCATTCCTGGAAGATACTCGAGATCAAAATTATACTGATGCAAGTACTATATCCACCTCCGCTAATGCATGTTTAAAACACGCTGAGCAAATACATACTTTTGTGATTTATGATTAGAATAAATCTCAAACTTCTCGCTGTACAAATAGTGTTGCCAATACTTTAATGGCAACACTTCAATGTAAATACTACAGTAACAAGCTCTAGGTCATGCATCAGATAGTGTTTCTCATGCACTTTTAATTGTCAAGACGCATAAGCCACTACTTTCCCAAATTGCATCAACACGCAACCCAAACCTTTCTTCGACATGTCACAATATACACTATAATCAATACTTCGCTCTAAAATAATTAGAATTGGAGCCGAAATCAACAAATCTTTCCAAGCATGGAAACCCTCATCGTATTGAGGATTCTATTCAAAATTCACACCCTTATGAGTCATCTTGGTCATTGAGGTAGCCAAATGTGAAAAATCCCAAACAAATTGATGATAATACCCTACAAGACCCAAGAAATTGCAGATTTTAAACATAGATTTTAATCATTCCCACTTGGTAACAACCTTGACTTTAGAAGGATATACGGATACACAACTCTTTGACACCATACGGCCAAGAAAACTAATCTCATTTAGCCAGATTTTGCATTTGAGAACATAGCATACAACTTATGTTCCCGAAGTATTGATAGAACTATATGCAAATTCCCTTGATATGTCTCTTCACTAGGGAAATAGATAAGAATGTCATTGATGAACATGAAACCAAAGCGATCAAGATACGACTGAAACATATGATTTATCAAATCCATGAATGCAATCAGCGCATTAGTCAAACCAAATGGCATTACCTAAAACTAGAAATGCCAATAATGAGTACAAAAATCCTTCTTCAGTATTCAACTATCCGAACACACAACTGATGATAATCGGAACGCATATCAATCTTCGTGAAAAATTTTCAACCCTACAACTAATCAAACAAATCATTAATCAGAGGCAATGGATATTTATTCATTACGATAACATGATTCAACTTGCAATAATCTATACATATCTGTATTATGCTATTTTTCTTCAGTATAAACAAAGCAGGAGACCCCACGATGACGTTCTCAACTGAATGAAACCCTTCAATACCAAATCAACAATCTGTACATACAACTCTTCCAACTCAACTAGAGACAACCGATATGGAGCTATAGAGATAGGATTGGCCTAGGCATCACATTAATAGAGAACTCGACTTCTCTCTTGGGAGGAAGACCACTTAGAAAATTGGGTAACATATCAGAAAATTCATAGACCATAGGAAGCTAATTCAACTCTTACATCACCCTATCCGAAATAGAAAAACCAACCAACATACATGCTAGACTAGCTTGGGCTTTACGCGTATAAGGATGTGAAAGTAAGCATTCCCCTTGATAACACACATTAACACCTGAAGCAAATTTCATCGAAATTGCCTCCATTCATAATCAATAACGGCATGAAAGAGAGTGAAGGAATGTGCGGTAACCTCGAACCCAAAGAAGGAACAGAAGGAAGAGTAAATCCACATGAGCTGTTTGGAATGGTAAACCCCTTGGGGTGCTACATCTACATCTTCCCCCGACCACCACACCTCTTGCACACCACCATCGGACAAGTTGTCTGCCTATAACCCTCAACATCCACAATTTGAAGTCTTTTAAGTAGACTCTCTTCTTCCTTCATAGCCGCACTAACACAACCCTCATATGACTTATGAAGCCTTGAAACCACAATTGACTTGATAGCATGGCGAAGGTTACTCTCAAAACTACGCACTCTGAGACAAGCTATGGCGCATAGCGAGAAAAGCTAGTAAATGCCTACTGATACTGATGCACCAAAGAATTCTTCTGAACCAATTTGCAAACTCAGTCCTCTTTCTCTTCCGAAGAGTATCGGGAAAGAGCACCTTGAGGAATGAGCTCTGAAAAGCTTCCCACATCATACTGCCTCCATCATACACTCCTTATGACCCTTCCACCACTGGCTTGCTTCCCCATGTAAATAGAATTGCATTGTAGCCATCCGCAAATCATCGTCAACCATATGGAGTGCATTGAATATCCGCTCCACTCCTGTATGCTAATGCTCAGATAATATAGCCTCTTCATCACCCTGGAACATAAGAGGGTCTATAAATCTGAAATGCAACTGAGCCGATAAGGCTCTAATCTCGCCACTACCCAATCTACTTTCCATATGAGTACTTTGTACTACATTCCAGAATACTCCCTCTATCATCCGAAGCATAGTATAAAACTCTGATGGAAATCCTCATACATTACTACTACCCGGTTGCAGAACAAATTTTGTTTCCATTTCTGGTCGAGCATGTAGCGAATCACAAGGACGAGTTTTAGGAATCTCCTCCTCGCTTTCTTCCATGATCACCTCACCAAAATCCTCTAAGTCTGGAATGTTCTTCGTAGCTTTAATCTTGGCTTCATGAGCCCGAGTCAGCTTAGCCTCCACATCATCAATACCTCACACACCCGTCCTACCACCATGGCCACCATGTCCTCTACCACTGCCACCTCGTCTACCACCCCCACCACCTTGATCTATAAAGATAATGAAAGCTTTCCAAAATCTCCACATCACAAATAACAACAATAAAGTAAAAACACAAGTTAAAGTCACAAATGTCTTACTTACACTACACCTACAAATAAAAAGTCCACACAACTACAATACATGCCTCACCTCTACCTATATCAGAACCATACAAGCAACAATTACTACACCTATACTCAAGACCACACCACAACCTCTACCCAAAAGCTACAGAAGTTTACAGAGCCCGATTAGCTCTAATACCAACCTGTCATACTCCGAATCTTGAAGATCCCATGGGTGAGTGTTTTCTCTTTGTAAAGAAAAGGAAAAGAAGATATATAGTTTGAAGAAAAGAAAAGAAAATGGGAAACACTGTAATACGCCACATTCACACATTCTACTACAACATTCACATATCAAAGTGCTAATAAAATTAATATACATATAACCGGTTAATGAATAGATACCAAAACCAATAATAAAAAGTAAATGCTTGCTTACATAATAAAATAAGCAACAAGCTTGTTAAAAATACATACATATTACATCTTGTTCTCACTTAATATAAGTTGCCACTTAAGGCAATAACAAGTCGTAATATGAAAGTGCAACAACATTACCACATCAACAACATTAGGCCTCAAATGGATAACAAAAATAAGAATGACGCAAAGAAAAGTACATCCAAAGTAATTAATGCCACACATATATACACTAATGCATCCTAGCCACCTCAAGGACTGCCCCTCACTAGGCTCCGCACCTACAATACATGATATAACAAAAAGATATGCAAAATGAATGTACGAGTTAGATTAATAAATAACATAATAAACTAGATGTCATGCAATGCATTGAATGTGTAAAGTAATCTAACTACAATACGTATAAATGAAATGCAATCTTGATGTAATGCAACTCATGCACCCGACTCTACATTCCACACTACACCAACACACCCTATACGACACTAAAAATAGAAAATTGGGACTAGTATCTCACTTAGTTTGTAAAAGTTTGGCTATACCACACGAGCTCTTTCCTACAACCTGATGTACACTCGGTAACACCGTTGATCATAGGCCCGACTCAGAGATGCTATTAACATACTGAGCTGATAAAAAGGCTCCCAGCGAAGGTTTTCCGATTCTCACGGTAGGGCACTAGGTCTTCTCCTTAGTTTCTTTACACACGTAAACTGTTGATACTTGGTCCCACAGAAAAATATAAAATAACTCTACCCACAAGATTAAATGCCACATTTTAATTCCATTCTTGAAATTGTTTTCAAAACTTGCACATTAAACAACACTAACATACAATTGTCCACACTTTTTCCACACCAATACATTTCCACATATAAAAAGCTTTGCTTTTTAAAACTTTGCACTAAAATTCAATTTCAACGTCATATTTATTCCGAAAACATCACTTTCAATTTACTTGAAATAATCCATACTTTCACATGCTTGTGAATGTTACACATGAATATAAGCTACACTACACATGCTTGTACTTATAACATTAAAAAGCAATAGCAAAAAACTTATTTAACAAGCATAAATCAAATATGAAACCAAAACATGTTACACACATGTTAAGGCACACACATAGAATCATGCTTAGGTTATTATTTGATAGTCTACTCGTACCTTTATGCCTTACGAAGCTACATGGGATATTATACAAGAAAAGTCCCAATTACACCTCTACCTTTAGGAAATGAGTTCGGTTCGTCACGAACCTACATATAAGGATATTCTACATGAGGTAAGGAATAAGAAAATCAATTTTATTTTGACGTACATCAAGTGCACAGAAATTGAGACAACATAAACGAACAAGACAAAAGATGAGATGTACCTCAAAAGGAAGCTTCCGCAATAAGGAAGCCAAATAACTTGACGTACGAACTCCCGAAGTAGATGATATTAAACCAAGAAGTTTCTAATCCATTATTCACTACTCAACACACCCTCTCACTTTAACACTCCTTTTTTGCAAAAAAATGATGAAGAAATTGATAAAAAAAAAGTATATTATAAGTCAAAAAGAAGTGGGGTCTATGTTGTATATTGCATCCTACAAACTTGAGTCGCCTATTCGTGTGCTATATGCCATCGGATACCCGGTTGGACACCCTTAGGATACAGGGAAAACTCTTAGAAGAATTTTTAGTTTTTGGTCATAGTCACAAACCCTGGAACTATATGTCCGGCAACTCAGACAGTTGGACATACTGTGGGACTCTCTATTTTCTGCCATCTAAGATTGACTTTCAAACCATACTTTATACATATACCACATACTATATGCATACACATATATAACCACATGTACACAAACATGTAACACATAATCTCATACTTTTAAACATTTACACACACTTATAAACTCTACCATATTAGCCATACTTAATGCATATAAGGCTATACACAATATGCTACATAATATGAAATATTATAATCTAAATTCAACATATATACTTACTCCCCACTTATGCATGTTACAATGCAAACATACAACACTTAAGAGCAAAAAAATTAGCTGCAAATTTCTGGAACATTACATCTTCCCCACGTTAGGAAATTTTGTCCCCGAAATTTGCACAAGCACACAAAAATAAAAGACGTACTAGTATCGACGAACAACTCCAGATACTTTGTATGCATCCCTTGTTTACGCTCCCACATCATCTCATTTGTCAATCCACTTTTCCACAATACTTTCACTAGGCAAATTGTCTTCCACCTCAATACTTTATCTTTCACATTCAATATCCAAATTGGTCACACCTTATACAATACGTTTTCTTCCACATGCAAGTATTCGAAGTCAATCACATGCAATGGATCCTGAATATACTTCTACAACATCGACACGTAGAAGGCAAGATGAATACTCGACAACTGTGGTGGCAATATAAGCCTAGATGCCACTTCATCCACCATTTCAAGAACCATGAAAGGGTTTATATATCTCGGTGATAGTTTTTCTTTCTTGCCAAATTGCATAATCCTCTTATTCGGAGACACTTTCAGAAATACTTGTTTGCCCACTTCAAATGACAAAAGACGTCTCCACATATTCGCATAACTCTTAAAATGACTCCATGTTGTTTTCAATCACTGTCTAATCAATTGAACATTCAACGTCGTCTCTTGCAGTAATTCTGGTCTAAGCAATGCACTGTCACCCATTTCTGCCCAACAAATCAGAGAACGATATGGATACCCATATAAACCTTCGAACAGAGCCATCTCGATGCTCAAATAGTAACTATTATTGTACACAAACTCTTTCAAGCTTACGTGGTCTTCCCACCTACCACCAAAAGTCTAAGACATATGCTCGAAACATGTCATCCAAAGTCTGAATCGCCCACTCATACTAGCCATTTGTCTACGGATGAAAGGTCGTACTCATTGCATGAGTTGTTCACAATGTAGCTTGGAGATTCGACAAAAAACGAGACACAAAATGAGGATCACGATAAGACACTATGGATATATGAGCCCCATGCAAATAAATGATCTTATCAATATATTTCCAACAAAGTTTCTCAACTGAGTCGGTCGTACGTATTGGAAGGAAATGGGCAAAATTCGTCAAATGATCTTTGACTACTTATATAGCATTGCAACCCCATCTTGATCTCGGTAGCCCCACAATAAAATTCATCGTTATCCACTCCCACTTCTGCTTGGGAATAGGCAAAGGATGCAACAACCCACCTGGATGTTTATGCTCGGCTTTTACTTACTGACATGTAAGGTAACAAGAAATAAACTCCACCACGTCTTCATACCTAGCCATCAGAAATGACGAGTAAAGTCATGAAATACCTTTGTCCCTCTTGAATGAACTGCTAAACGAGAATGATTAGTCACGAAGAAACTCATCTCTAATAAAAATAAACACGTACAATCGAATTTGGAATTGCAATCCACCGTTGTCAGAAATGGTCCACCGATCAAGTATACGCACAAGGTAGGCATCAGACTTATCATCAATATGTTGAGCCTCAATTACAAGAGCAATCAAAGTCGGACGGACTTCGATTGTGAATAACGTCGCTATCCTTTCTGCTTCTACATACTCCAAACCAAATTCATTGAGCACATGTATCATCTCCCACTCATCCAGAGCAAGAAAAGTAAGAGAATATCGAGTCTTGCGACTTAATGTATCCGCTACCATGTTCGCCTTTCTAGGATGATACTCAAGATCAAAGTTATATTGATCCAAGTGCTTCATCCACCTCCACTAATGAATGTTTAAATCACATTAAGTAAATACATACTTTAACAATTATGATGAGAATAAATCTCGAACTTCTTTCCGTACAGATAGTTTCGCCAAGACTTAAATGCAAATGCAATGACACCAAACTCTAGGTCATACATTGTATACTTTTTCTCATGTACTTTCAATTATCAAGACGCATATGCCACCACGTTTCCTAGTTGCATCAACACACAATCCAAACCCTCTTTGGACGAGTCACAATACATGGTATAAACAATACCTTACTCTAGAATAATAAAATTGGAGAAAAAGTCAACAAAGATTTCAAAGTTAGAAAGGCGTCCTCACACTGAGAATTCTACTTAAACTTCACACCTTTATGAGTTAGCTTAGCCATCGGATCCGCCAAATGTGAAAAATCCCAAACAAATCAACAATAGTACCCCGTAAGACCCAAGAAACTGCGGATTTCAAACACAAATTTTAGTCATTCCCATTTGGTAACAGCTTTGACTTTAGAAGGATTAACTGCCACACAACTTTTCGACACCATATGGCCAAGGAAAAGGATATCAAATAGCTATAATTCACATTTCGAAAATTTAAAATAGAACTTATGTTCCCAAAGCATCGGCATAACATGTAAGTGCTCTCATGTGCCTTCAGTAGGTGAATAAATAAGAATATCATTGATGAACACAAATTAAGATATGGCTAGAACAAACATTTATCAAATCCATGAATGCAGCCGGTGCATTAGTTAGACCAAACGACTTTACTAGAAATATAAAATGCCTATAATGAGTACAGAAAGCCGTCTTCGGTATATCATCCTTTTGAACATGCAACTGATGATAACCGGAACGCAAATCAATCTTCATGAAAAATTTAGAACCTCACAACTGATTAAAAAAATCATTAATATAAGCTAAGGGATATTTATTCTTCATAGTATTATTGTTTAGCTTACAATAATCTATATATATCAGAATAGTAGCATCTTTATTAGGCACAAACAAAATCGGAGCATTCCACAGTGATATACTCGATTGAATGAAACCCTTCAATATTAAATAGTCAATATGCACACACAATTATTCCAACTCTACTGGAGCTAATTGATACGGAGCAATACAAATAGGAGTAGTCCCTGGCATCATATCAATAGAGAACTCGACTTTCCTTTAGGGAGGAAGACTACTTAGACCATTTGGGAATACATCCGAAAATTCATGGACTACAGGAAACGAATTCAACTCCGACATCACTTCATCCGAAATAGAAATATCAACTAACATATTTCTAGACTAGCTTGAGCCTTACGAGTATAAAGAAAAGAAGGGAAGCGTTCCCTCTTATAACACACATCAATACCTAAACTAGTTTTCATCAAAACCTGCCTTCGTTCATAATCAATAATGGCATGAAAGTACGATAACAATCGATGCCGATAGTGATATCAAAGCCTAACATACCAAACACAACAAAATCATATTCTAAAATATGATTAGGAATTATCAACTCATATTTCCGACACACACTTCTGATACAAATACATTCTCCTCTGAAGTGTCAATATAAATTGGAGTACTCAGCTCCTCAATAGGCAATTGTAACATATGAGAAAAACATGTAGATATGAATGAGCATGAGGCGCTTGTGTCAAACAATACATGCGTTCAAGTAGAAAGAAAGGATAGTATACCTCGTACTACGGATGGCTTGGATATATCCCGACCTTATGGTATAGCATAAGCATAAGCCTGAGACGTCTGACTCTGCTGAAATCCTTCGCGAGTACCACCACTACCACCTCTACGAGATGGTCCTACACCTTGAGTAGAAGAAGAAGAGGGTGAAGGAATGTATGGTAACCTCAAACTTGAAGAAGTAGCAGAAGTAGGAGAAGATCCACGCGAATTGCTCAAAATAACAAATCCCTTGGGACACTACATTTGCATATACCCCTGACCACCACACCTCATGCACACCTCCATCAGACAAGTAGCTTGCCTTTGCCTCTCAGCACCACAGAGACGACATCCGGTTGGCCTAGTACAATCAAGAGCAAGGTAGCCCTGTTGGCCATATTGGAAGCATACCAAACTCGACACAATCTAGCTAGAAGAAGTAGAATGGGTAGGCTTAGATCGCCCACTATGAGAAGGAGAAGAATAAGTCTCATGGAATTTCATTCGACCACCATTTCCACCAATGCTCGCACCACTTCCACCACTAACACTAGCACTATCTCCTCCACATTGCGACTACTGGCGACAACTCCCTTATCTTGAATAAACTTCGAAGAAGATTGGCCTGAAGGTTGAGAAGAACAAGCATCTACAATCTACTGCCTCTCAAGCAGACTCTCTTCTACCTTCATTGTCGTGCTCATACTATCCTTATATGACTTATGTAGCCCCAAAACCACTATACTCTTGATAACATGTCGAAGGCCACTCTCAAACTTATATATGCGTCGCTCCTTAGTAGAGACAAACTTAGGTGCATAGTAAGAAAGGCTAGTAAATGCCCGCTGATACTACTGCACTGAAGAAATCATTTGAACCAGATTCGCAAATTCATTCCTCTTTCTTTGCCAAAGAGTGTCTGGAAATAACTACTTGAGGAACGAGCTCTGAGAATCTTCCCATATCATACTTCTTCGACCATACACTTTATTATGACCCTTCCACCACTCCCCTGCTTCCTCGAATAAATAGAATGACACCATATCCATCCACAAATTGTCATCAACCATATGGAGCGCATCAAATATCTGCTTCACTCCCATGAGCCAATGCTCCGCTAATATAGCCACTTCATCACCCTTGAAGATAGGAAGATCTGTACGCCAAAAATGCAACTGAGCCGACAAGGCTCTAGTCTCACCACTACCCGATCCACTTTCTACCCAAGCACTTTACACTAGATTTCGGAATATTTCCTATAAGGCCCCAAAATTTTTCAAAGCACTGTAACAATATTTTATTACAGTAAACGGTACGTGTATGACTGTAATGTTATCAAAAATCAATAAGAAAGAAGAAATTGATGAAAATTTCAAATTTATTATACAGTGCCCTTCGATAATTATCATAAGTGCTGAAAACACTGTAATGATATTTAAAAA
>MKEJ01006021.1:0-16054 GCA_001753735.1 Embelia ribes | reverse complement strand
GGCAGGCTGAGAATGCCCCCCACGAGAAGGAGTAAAGAAAGAATCGTGGGATTTCTTTTAACCCCTACCCTCGCCAATACTCATACTGCCTCAACCACCAAAGCTAGCATACTACTGCCACCATTGCTACTTCCCGAAGTAATTCCCACATCATAAATGGATTGGGAACTAGAAGACTGGCTCTAAGGCCGAGAAGGATGGACATCAATAATCCGATGCCTCTCAAGAAAACTCTCTTCCACTTTCATTGTCATGCTTACACAATCCTTATATGACTTATAAAGCCCCGAAACTACTATACTCTTGATAGCATGGCGAAGGCCACTCTCAAACTTATGCACACATAGCTGCTCCGTAGAGACAAGCTCTGGGGCTTAACGAGAAAGGCTAGTGAATGCCCGTTGATACTATTGCACCGTCGTATTATTCTGAACCAAATTAGCAAACCCAGTCCTCTTACTCTCCTAAAAAGTGTTGGGAATGAACTCCTTGAGGAATGAGCTCCTAAAATCCTTTCCACCACTCGCCCTCCTCCCCACGTGGATAGAATGGCGTCGTAGCCATCTTTAGATCATTGTCTACTATATGAATTGCATCAAAATTTTTCTCCACTCCTGTTTGACAATGCACCACCATAATTGCCTCCTCATCGCCCTTAAAAATTGGAGGATCCATCCTCCTAAATTTCATCTGAGCCGTCGAGGTTCGCATTTCAGTATTTGGCCTACTCTCTGCTTGCGTACTCTACACCAAGTTATGAAATACTTTCTTCATCATACGAAACAAGCTAGAAGACTCCAACAAAGGTCCCCCAACATTGGCACCACCCAATTGCAGAACAAAGTTTGCTTCCACTTCTAGTTGAGCAAGTGGCGGAACACGAGGACGAGTATTGGGAACCTCTTCCTCGTATCCCTCTACGCTCACTTCACCAACTTCCTCTATGTCCAGAATATCCTCCACAGCCCTAATCTCGGCTTCATGAGCCTGAATAAGTATAGCCTCCACATCATCCATACCGCGTCTACGTTTTCTACCACCATGGCCACCTCGACGCCTACCATCGCCTCATTGACCAACACTACGCGCCATCACAATCTTCACACCTCATAAACAATAACAAAGTAAAATATAAGTTAAAATCACTAATGTCTTACACTAGACAACACCTTCGTAATAAATAAAAAAAAATACTCAACGCATCACCTCTACATAATAAAACTCCATGCCTCACAAAGTAAAATTCAACCCAACTACCACACATTACTTATACTACACTACAATGCATGCTACTAACAAATAAACATCGCAACTGACAAACAAACTCTACAACTACGTATTGGGCCCCACCATAAACTCTACCCCTAAGCCACTATAGTTTACATAACCCGATTAAGCTCTGATATCAACTTGTCACGCTTTAATTCCCAAAGACCTGAGGACCTCATTTGTTTTCCCTTTTTAATGAAAATGAAAAAATATATAATTTTTAAGATAAGAAAAAAAGAAAATATCATTATATTGCCAAAACCCGTTACATATCAAATACAACATTCAGATCAGAGCATGCAAAGAAAATATACATATGGCCTGCAAATGTATATTCTAGATCAACACCAACAATAAAAGTAAATATCATGTTTACAACATAATAGCAAGCGAAATGCTCGTCAACGTATAACATATTACATCATGTTCGAGCCTGAATACATAATGCCAGTTAAAGCTATAATAAATTGTAATATGCAAAAGAGAAACAAAAACACAACTACAATAACTCCAAGGACTCGAATAATACATCATCATGAATGAGGCTAAACAAAATAAATCAAAAGCAAGTTTGCAAAACTATATACAACAGAGCACATCCGGATCTCAAGAACGACCCTCGCTTGCCTCCGTACTTGCACCACAATTTGAATATAATATATGAAAGAAATATGTACAAGTTAGCCTACTAAATATTATGATAAATGTGATGCTATGCAGTGCCTCAAAATTTAAACATAAATGCACATGTTAAGTATGAATGTAAGGCAATGCTATGCTAACACAAGCATACCAACACATCTACCCTCACCAACATACCCTGTTACGACACAATATATAAAGGTAGGACTAGTATCTTTCACTTTTAAAACAACACTATGATCCATCTCCTGCATGGTGATAGGACCAAGCCTTCATTGACTCATTTTCAGCGTGGCAATACGATCAATGGTGATCCCTTCGCAGGTTTTTCGACTTTCATGGTAAGGCGCCGGGCTTTCTTTATAATTTTTGTTTCTCGCAAAAAGGTTGACACTTGTCCCAAAAAGAAACATAAAAGGACTCAACCCCATGAATACAACGCAACACATTTATTCTTAAAACTTTACTTTAAATCCTTTGCTTTTAAATCCAACAACACATTTAAGCATCATTACTTTCTTTGCATAAGCAATGTATTTAAACTTCGCCAACACATAGTTTTGCATAAACAATGCCTTCGCATCACTTCGCATTTGAAAGTATCATTTCCAAATTCTTCCCATTAAAATTATTTACAACTTCATATTTATATAAAAAATCAACACTTTTCAATACCATTATGAAAATGCTATGCCAACGCAATGAATGAATGTTACATATATCAATGTAATTCATTAGCAACATCTACACATGTTTCATTCTATGCAAATAAAAACAATAATGAAAGAAATTAACTTCTACAACACATAAATGAAGTACAAAAACCAAGACAAGTTTATACGTAAAGATGCACACATAAACCCATGCTTATATTGTTATTCCATAGTCTACTTGTACCTCTAGCAGTGCTAGAAGACACCCCGAGCTCCTCATCAAAAAGTCCCAAATTCCCTCTTTTTCGTCCCTTGGTTTGATCTAATAGAACACAAATCAGCATGCACCTATAGAAGAAAAGAATCCACTCATCACGAAGAACAAGACTATCAATTTAGTTTCAGCGATCAATAAAGATCTGAAAACCAAGGAGTAGTAAATGAACGAGACGAGATATAAAACTTATCTCAAAATAATGCCCTCGCTCCAAGGATCAAGAAAATCTAATTTGATTTCATGAACGAGATACTGATTTATATAATATTGAGGCTCAAAAATTGAAGGGAAATATCACCCTCACCATCTCTCTCTATTCTGTTTTGGATGACATGAAAAAAGTGAACAAAAGTAATCTTGATATGACCTTAAGTCATAAAGTGTTTTTCGTCAACAGTCAATCACTCGACATATATAGTCCAATCAGTCGACTTATTACACCATCTGAGAAATAGAACTCCCTGGAATTTAATACGACCAAGTCAGTAGACTTATTCATCATAACAGTTAACTTATTTGGAATAAGTCGACATATCAGTCATAAAAGTTGATTGATTTACCCCATCTGAGAACCAAAACCTCTTGAAAATAAATGCACTCAAATAAGTCGATATATAGCTTGCATAAGTTGACTTATATGCATTTCCAACCTATCAAAATACTAAGGCATTAACACTAATACCTCTCAATGCTAAATCCACATCACATAACTCGCATACCACACCACGCTGCTACGCACAACTCACGCTATGTCCATGATATACTACACAATAATAATATTATAAATGCAATACATAATATTATTAAAAGCGAAAGATTAACTCGGAATTTTCGGTACATTACATTTTTTCTTTTTGATTATTTATCAATGTTTTTATTTGTCTATTATTATAAAATATTAAGTCATATTAATACTTAACCAAAAAAAAAACTAAGACATATATTATGGAGGGAAAAAAAACCATTAAACATGCTATAAAAAATATAAATATATCATTTGAATAATAAGGTAAAGTTGACCGTATGTAAACCGATACCCGAAGTTATCCGCAAGAAGGGCGGGTAGGGTAGGATATAGGTATGCATTTTTCCCTATTTTACCCGATTCAACCCAATCTGAAAAGTCTTCTCGCCCAAAGCTACCCGAAACCCGACTTACCTAGTTGCCACCCCCAGTAAGCATCCATTTTTATATCCCTAACGTGCATAGTTTCAGCCAGAAAATATTTTTTCCCAAGATCTAGAGATTATAGAATATTTATGAGAGACAACTGATGGAATATATAAGATTAAAATCTCGTTTTAGATAGTTTAATTTCTTATTGCGAAAGCTACTAAGTTATACATAGCTTGTATTTATTTAGGCCAGTCTTGCATCTTAACATAGTTTTTGTTATCATTGCTAAGATAGAAGCCATCTGGTTTAACTAACCAAAAGCACTGAAAATGTTTAGTCCCTTTGATATTACACTTATAGGACATGTCGTACTCAAAAACGTCAAAGGTCTTTGTAAATGAACCCCAGTAGAAGTAACAGTAGAACTGAGTGCTTAGCCAGAAATTCATGCGGAAAAACCATTTGAACTCGTGCCCAAGATATAAGACATGCCTACCCAAATCATCATCCCCAGACTTGCAATAGATTTCTAATGGTCTTGGAGTGTTCGGAATATCGCTAATGACATGTATCATAACTGGGTTTTTGAAATCAGCATATCGACGTCGCTCCCGAGCAAACAATTTAGTTCCATCCAAGAGAAAAGCTAAAAAGAACAAGGAAAAATAAAGTTTGCTCATTCTAATTCGTAAGTATCAAATACACTGGATATAATTTTATGGTGCAGTGTACATTTATATATGAGTTAATGGCAAAACAAATAATTAAACATGAAGTAATATTTTAAAGATCTTGGTCAAAAAAATTAATTTGTTTAATTAAACCAGATGTTCCCAATCCAGGACTAACTGCAAAAAGATTGATTTTTCTAATCCTCTCAAGGTGTCATGATTTTTTTTGTATTTTGTGCGAAAGATACAAATATTTGTAATAGTAGTTATCTTTGAACTCTATATCCTATGGCATTCGTAGCATATAATATAAATAACCTATATATTTATTGGATAGGAATTTCATGTGCTTATATGTATGTAAAAAATTCTAATATATATTTACTTATCAGTTGATATAAATGAGATATAGTATTTACATATAGGTGAGTGATTATTTATTAGTATCAATATTATTGGTCTCTCTCTTACGTATCAATTGATAAATAGATATATGTTGAAATTTTCTATAGGCATGTTTGTATAAATCTCCAGCATATTTATTTTATATTTGTAATCTTGAATAAGTACCAAAAATTTGTATTACGACTGATTATGTAAACCAATATTTATTTTCAAGATTGTTTCGGGTAGCTACTTTGTACAAGGCTACAAACAAATACGGAGCAATTATTAAAAGTAATAGTATTCTAATAACAATAATTGATTATTTGCATAATAAGATGTAGAAATATTGAATATAACGTATCAAAAATTAAAATAATGGGTACTTTCCTGTATTTCATATAAATATTAGCGGTTCATGGGTTGTGTGTAGAGCATTTTGTTTGTATAAATAATATTATTTTTGATAAAAAAAAATTATGTTTTTATACTTCTTCTTTTTTAAAATTATTTAATAAAAAAATTAATGTATATTAGATTAACTTTAGATTTAGTGGGAATCTTATTATCGTAATATTTTAAAAATATTATTATTTATTAGGATAATGTTTTAAAGTTGATGAGAACCCTAAATTAGCAGTAATCATAGCATAAAAATATTTCTAAAATTAGTTACTACTAAAATTCATGCATTTATTAACAACTACATTTTTTTATACTTCCATCAAGGGTATATTTAATTAAAGAAAAGTAATTTAATGCTTTGACTATGCTCACCAAATTTTTTTTAATTAATGTGAAAGTAAAACTAGCCTATCTATTATGATAAAGGAATTATATAATATAATATATGAGCATAACTAAAAAAGTTATACAAGTTGCTTTTTTTCTTTTTTTTTTTTTTTGCCAACCCACTATTTTTTGTTGTTAGAGATATGATATGACTTATATATATGATATTTATTTCTGAAAAATATTTTGGTCAACCCTTTTGTCTTTTATATATGGTCATAAAAATTTGACTGTAAAAAAATCTAGGTGGCAAAATATCATAAAGCATACAACCATGTAATAATTATACAATATTTATTATTTTGTATTTTTGTTTCCCTTTCTTTATCAATTCTTAGTGTTTTTTATGGTAAAGGACATGACATGATATTATATGATACGATATGATGTGATATATATCATATCATTCTTTTGTATTTTTTGTTTCTTTTATTTAAAAAAAATATATTCTTAGAAGTATATTATAAATCAGATACAACTTATATATATATGATCTTCTCATCTTTGTTCTCTCTAACATTATCTTAACCTAACAAAAATCAACAGTGGATGAGCATGTTTGAGTTCTCTCTTTACCATTATGTTTTGTGCCTTGTATATTTTTGAAACGGTAGAGACTCATTGTTAAATCCCTAACATGAATAGTTTCAACCAGATAAATATTCTTTCCCTAGACCTAGAGATTATAGAATATGTATGAGAGACAACTGACTAAATATAAAAACAAAATCTCATTTGAAATAATTTAATTTCTTATTGCAATAGCTACTAAGTTATACCTGGCTTGCATTTATTTAGGCCAGTCATGCATCTTAACATAGTTAATGTTGTCATTGCTAAGATAAAAGCCATCTGGTTTAGCTAACCAAAAGTTCTGAAAATGCCTAGTTCCTTTGATATTACATTTTTCGGATATGAAGAAATTCCAAACATCGAATCTCTTCGTAAATGAACCCCAGTAGAAGTCACAGAAGAAGAGAGTGAATCCCCAGATATTCACTCGGAAATTCCATGCGAAAACATGTCCAAGGTATAAAACCTCCCTACCTAAATCATCGTCCTCAGACTGACAATGAATCTCTAAATGTTTTGGAGTGTTTGGGATATCGCTAATGACTTGTACCACAACTGGGTTTCTAAAACGAGCTATTCTCCCGACAGACAATTTAGTTCGGTACAAGACAAATATTAAAACGAGCGGGGTAAAACCAAATTTATTCATTCTAAACCTTAATTAACAAAATAAACTGGATATTATTTATAGTGTGGCATCCATTCATTTGCATATTTAAAAGGAAAAAAGAAAAATATGTAGATATGCATTAATTTATCTAGATTTTGAAGAATGAATTAATTGCTTTTGTTTCACTAGATATATGAATTGCAGAATTATTATCTAAAAAAGACCGAATTCAGAATCCTCTCCGGATGTCATGATTTTACTTCTTGTCTTTTTATGTGAAAGAAATAAATGCATTTTACAACAAATGGTCTTCTTTGGGTCGGGACAACCTTGTAAATAAATCTTAGAGCATTTACACTATATAACTACTCTTTTAAACTCAAATATTTTAATTACTTTTCATTTTAAAAATGTCCTTTACCTTATAGTTTTATAGGAAAAACCATCCTACCCAAAATTATAATATAATTAATTTTAACTTGTAAATTTTTTTATTAAGAGATTAACAAAATATAGATTTAAATTGATTAGAATAATACGGAACATATATTTAAATTACAATACTACTATATCTTTAGATATTTAAGTTAGTTATTTTAAATTAATAAAAGATACATGTTGATTGATCTCATATTTTGCATATTTTAGGAATTTTATTTGGTAAATTATCTTACATATCATGCACAATATTAATACATTAGTTATATTTCAGCATTATGCTAATTTTTTCCATGTTGTAGGTATTTAACAATTATAAGCCAAAAATTGGATGAATTTTATCTAGTTTGATGGTGCTGAAGGATTTAACTATAATAATTGGATGAACTCAAGTGTAGAGAGAAGTGTACTTAAGTGTTCAACTTTCAATTGGAGGACCAAAATGTAGAGAGAAGGAAAACCAAGGACCAACTTGAAATTTTCTAAAGCTTTATATAAAATTAATATGATGGAAATAAAAATCTGTTATTTTCAGAAAAATATTTTAAATTTTATTTTTATATATTTAAAATATTATTTATTTAACACTTTAAATATTTAAAATGTTAATAAATATGAAAAATAATTTTAAATTAAGGAAAAATATTCGACTTGAATAGAAAATTATTTTCATCTGAAAATGAATATTTTGAATTGAAAAAGTTGTTTTTATGAAGCATTCTTCAATGTTTTATTAATATTTTAATAATCATAAAATATTAATAAATAGAGAAAAGTTCAATTAAATATAGGAAAAATTTAGCAATACTTCTCGAAGTCACTTATACTTGATCGTATATCAAAACTCTAGGAATTTGAGTTATACTTAAGGTACTCGAACTCATATAAAGAAGTTTTGTAGACGGAAATCGGTCCTAAACTCATAGGTACTTGAACTTAATTATAGATGAACTTTCGGGACTAACATCAGTCCTATGATCAGAGATACACCCCAAAAACTTGAATCATTACGTTGAATACTTGTTTACTTGTATGTTTAGCGCAATATATATCCTTCAAACTTAGCTTGACACGACGTGTACTGTGCACACAATATGCGCTACATCGTTGGTTACTTGATTTGAAGACACCTACTTGGACAAATCTTGACATACATGGAAATCATATAGTATATATCATATTTTGTACGTGGCATGTTTCTTGACATACTTAGACGAGACATATCCAAGCTTTGGTCTTTGTGTGCCCTTTTGAAATGACTCAGTTATTATTGTTATTTTATTTTGATGTCCGAACTCATAGGACATTTAACCATATGTTAAAGTCATTCTTAAGCATGTATTTGTGCTAGCATCGTGGCCTATGGAATTAGTAAGTGGTGTCCATACTGGTAGGAATTTCGTGCCCTGAATTTCCCACCAAAATTGGGGATATGATAAAGAAAATAATTCCACAATTCTAATTACAACATCGAATCTCCAACTTCAAATTTACATTTAAATACAACTAAAGAAATCCAATATAACATTTATATTTATATAACATTTATTACAAAGTAAACTTTTGAGTTTACTTACACAAATCAATCGAAGTGCTTGTCTAACAAAAGAAATATACAAATTAAAAATTTTCCTTTCGAGATACCACAACCCGAATAGCTACAACTTCAAGCTGTATCATCAACCATGCTAGTATAAATCATTCGAATCAAAAGTAAAGAGAACATAGCTCACAATTACGAAACATACCAAGCAAATATCTCCAACACTATCATATATGTCCCATGCCCACATCACCACCTATAAAAGAATTTAAGCAGAAATATATAGGCAACAAATACAAGTTAGACTATTAACGAACATGATAAATACGAGACTGTGTGGTATTTGATATGTATAAATATGTAGATTAGTGCACATCAACAACTAATAATGCCTCCAAGTATTACGTGCTTCAACTACAAAAGTAAGCATACAGTAAGGTCAACAAGAAACTACGAAAGACAAGCCATGCAAAACTATGAATGCCTCAACCATAAAGTACTATGTAATTCAACTATAAAAGTAAGCAACCAAATGTATGTTAGACTACAAATGCACCAAGCAATGCCTAACAATGCATTAAAGGGCAACATGTTTCAACTAGAAGAGTAGTACATGCTTCGATTATAGAGTAAGCATACAAATGCATGATAAACTGCGAATGCACTAAAAATGAATGCAATGCCACACACACAGAGACACGAACTGCACACTACCACCATGAATACACGACTATACATCATGACTAAACACACATGACTTCGACTCAAGATGAATGTTGGGACAAGTATCTCTACGCAATTTTGATAGTAGGCTACCTGCATACCAGCTCCTATAAAGAACATAACCAGCGGATGTGCTATGAATTATCGGCCTGACTCAGGGTTGTCAAGTGGCTCATAAAGTCCCTCATTTTAGTTGGTAAAAGTCGATACATAATCCCAAAAAGAAATAGAAAAGACTCAAACTTACGCCACAACAACCACGCTTTTTATCCATACTTTCAAATCCACGCTTTTAGATCCACACTTTCAATTCTACGCATTTAATTCCATGCTTGTCAATGCCCACGAGTTACACACTATGCATTTCCATGTCTACAAATATCAATGAATGTCACGAATACCCATTACATGCTACGAATGTTCGTGATATGTCATGAATGTTTATGATATGCCACGCATCTACGTGAATAGATATATGCCATGCATTTACCCAAAAATAAATATGCTATGCACGCTAACAAGAACTCACATGCTTTGAATATTCACGTAAATAACTATGCCACAAAATAACCACGCTATACTGTATGTTATGAATCATGATAATAAGTATGCCAATATTATCTACAAAATAAATATGCCATGCAATACAAAACTATTCCATATGCCATGCGTCTCCACACTATTATATATATATATATCGCAACATCCATGCTATTATATATATCTCTCCCAATATACATGATTTTACAGGCCAAGCATCTCATCAAAAACTATATAATTATACATACTATGCATCCCAATATCTACAAATAAACTACAATTGCTAATAAACACAACTAGGCCACGAATCTACAAGAGAATAAACTATACTAGGAGTATCTACGAAAATTAATATGCTTCGAATATCAATACAAACAATTAAGCCTCAACTATCCACACCAACATGTATGCCTCGAATGTCTACACAAATACATATACCTCAAACATCTACAACAACAAACACTTCGATTATCTACAAACTCAAATGCGCCTTGAATATTTACGAAAATATACTTACCTCAAATATCTACAAATACACATACACCTCGAAGCTCAATGCAATTAATTTACTATAAATCTCATCTCGAATATCTATGCTACGAAAATTAATATGCCTCACATATTTATTAGTATAAACATGCCTCGGGTATCTACAAACACAAACACTCCTCAATTATCCATGAATATATATACATTTATATATATATTTACAAATCTCGGCAAAAATAATTTAACTTATAATTAAATAGCATCACATCACCGAAACCCAGACATGACTTTCACAATATGTTTAACACATCAATAGACACACAAACTCGAATTTATATTATTGTTCATAATCTACCCATACCTCATGAGTGTACCGAAGTGCTTCAGAAACCACACCAAAAATATCCCCAAATATCCCGCTTAAACCCACCGATTTGTTCTAGCTATGCCTTTTGGGATTGAGATAAAGCTATACGCAAAGCTCATTTGCAATATATAAAGAAGAAGTTTGACAACTTTATTTTGATAAACTCTAAAAGTACGACAAACAAAAATACTCAAACAAACAAGAGAAACAATGAGACTTACCTCAAAACGTAGACCTCGAGATATAGGCTCCGAATATCTAATTTTTAAGCTCGGGGGATGACCTGAGCTAGATGGATCGAAAAGAAATAGGTTGAAGCTTATAATGCCCACACACACTCTCTCTCTTTATCCAGCTAAAAGAAGAATAAATGACTTTTGTGGCTCTCAATCAAATTAATAAAGGTCAAAAGGTTATAGGGCAATTTAAAAAAAATTCAACTTCTTGGCCAAAAACCACAACCATGGAAAAAGTTCTGATGGTCTTGTCTAACAAAATTGTTACCCATCGGGCAGATGTCGAACAAAACATTTCACAAACTTTAATACATTTCACTAAGGCCTCGACACAAATATCACACAATACCAATGAAAGCTATGCCATGACACGAATCTCATACTACAATAACAACACGAAATCTACACTCCACATCTACGCTCCACATCTACGCCTCGAAAACGTCATGATATACTCACACACTACGACTACGACTCAATACGAAATATATAAATAATATTACTATAAATCGTACAGTAATAATATTTATTATAGAGAAAATTTGTCATGGAAATTTCCATGACGTTACAAAGAAGCCCGACATGGTATAATGTCATGGAAATTTTTAGTTAATTTTTTACTTTTTGTGTGGAGTATGTTATATGTTGCATTTAGATTATAATATGACATATAAGTGTGGTAATGTATGGGCATATGTATGGATATATTTATTGCATCTGTACATCGTAGTATAGATGTGTGATAAAGGGTTGAGAGTTGGGAAGAATGTGATTTTGGTTGGGAGAGGCCTTAATGTAAATGCCTAAAGTTCAGTATTGAAAGTAGTAGAACCGGCATGTCTGACGCCTATCTGACGGTCGGACAGAGGGTTAGACCTTTGCCTAAAAATTACAGTGAGTTCAGACTGCATTCGTCGAGTTGTCCGACTGGTGTCCGACAATCGTCCGCCAAAGGACAAGCCTCTGGATGGACCATCAGATTATTCTATTTTTTATGCCCTACTGCTTTATTAAATTGAATGAGATCAATTCATTCTCATTACTTTCTTAGCTCAATAAACAGAGGGGAGGGAAAGGGTGGTGAGTTAAAAAGCTTGATCTTCTCGTCTTGATTTCATCTAGCTTCGGGGGTTGCTTATGAAATAGAATACATATTTGGTTTCCATAGAGTGAGGACTTTGATTTGAGGTAAGTCTCGCTTCTCGTCTCGTTCATTTACTAATCTTTGGTTTCCATGCCTTTATGGTATATCGAAACAAAATTGATATTCTTGTTCCTCGTGATGAGCATAAGTTTTTCTTCTCTGGGTACATGTCAATTTGCGTTCATCTATTAGATCAAATCAAGGGGTGCAGAAGAAGTGATTTGGGGATTTTCTCGTGAGGGGTTTCGGGGATCTTCTAGCATTAGTTGAGGTATGGGTAGACTATAAAATAACAACATAAGCATAATTATGTGTGATGCCTCGATAGGTGCAACGTAGTTGGATTCATGTTTGGTTCATGTTTGTTAAATTGCTTCTTATGTTATTATTAACATGTGTAGTGTAGTATTAGTATACATAAAAAGGAGCCTTCATGATATATATGGAGCATTTATGATATTGCATTGATGAGCATTCATGAAAATATGAAAGTATGGCTTATTTCAAATGATTTGAATGTGAGTTTTTGGAATAAATGAAAAGTGAAAATGATAAAATAAGACAATTTAAAAGCGAAGTTTTTATGTGAAAGAAATGGGATGGTACGGGAAATCAGTTGAAGTGGGAAAAAAGATACTTTTTTTATGAGATGAGAAAGTGTTACATTTACAAGAACTGTGATTATAAAATAAGAACTTTTCAAAGACTTAACATGTAAGTTGCATTCATGTAGAGTTGAGTCCTTTTACGTTTCTTTTCGGGATAAGGGTAGACCATGTGGAATGTGATATGGATATTTTATAAACAGAAGACTCTGCGCTTTATCGTGAAAGTAGGAAAACCAATGATTGTATCACAAGAGAGGGGAGGATGATTGAAGACTTGGTCGCATCACGTGTGTGTGACTGATCATAACAAGGGACTACAAAGTAGACCTTATTTTTTTTTAAAGAGAAAATATACTCGTCCCAACTTTTAGACATGTGTTGACGTGGGTTGTGATAGTATAGTGTGGGTATGTAGATGAGTTGCATTATATTGATATTGCATTGCATCATTACGCTATTGTTATTACCTATTCGATGTATCGGATAGCATCTAGTTTATTGTGCTATATAGTAATCGCTCATACATTCTTTTTGCATATCTTTTTTATTATATAATATGGTGCAGATGCTGAGGCGAGTGAGGGTCGTCCTTGAGAGGTGCTCGGATGACAGCTTTACTTTTGTTATATTTTGATTAGCCGCATTCATGTTGTTATTTATTGGAGGCTTAGCATTATAGTAGCAGTATTGTTGTCAGTAGATACTATTTTACGTATTACAGATTGTTGTAGCCTTAAGTGGCAGTATGTATTTAGGCTAAAATATGATGTAATATGTTATATATATTGTACAAGCTTGTCGCTTATTGTATAATATAAACAAGGAGTTTACTTTTATTGTTGGTGTTGGTTTATACACATTTGAAAGATTAAATGTATATTTACCTTATGTGCACTCTGATGTAAATGTTGTAAATGAGATGTGATAAGTTTTAGCGATATAGGGAGGTTTTCCATTTTCTTTCTTTTCTTTCAAATTATATTTTTTTTCTTTTCCTTTCCTTTGAAAAGGAAAAACAACTCACCCCTTGGGTCTTCGGGATTCGAGGCGCGGCACGTGGATTTGACTTGATTCTGGGGTTATACTAGTTCATGTATTTATATACACACACACACACATATACATATATGTGTGTGTGCCACAAACATTCTTTTACGATTCGCTTCACTTACACGAAAATGAAAATACTTGAATGTGATAAGAATAAGAACCGCTTGAACTGGATAATATTAATGACATGATATGTAATGTTCATATTTACTTGAAGATGTTACATGTTTTTGTACAACATGCATAAATGTTATAACAATCCTTAATTTGCAGCTCATTTAGCTAGTCCATATACTTCAAATTTTTTTCTTAAATGTAAATGAGCCTAAGGCCCCACTAAATTTTGCAGGAAAAATATAATAAACTCTATGAAATTAGGAGGTGCTAGTAGATATGGCGCATGCCACTTGACTAGATTTTCATTTTACTTCTCTTATTTCACTTTGGTCATTATTTCCACTAGAGTTAGTCGTGTTTGAGCCCAGACATTAATTTTTTCATCTCGTACAGGTTTAGTTTTGAATAATTAGCGAGCTCTCTCATCAGACATGTTTAGTTTTGAATAATTAGCGAACTCTGTGATCTTGAATATTTTTGTGGATAATGGCTTATTTAGCATACTTGTAACTTAAGTTTACCTACGGCTTAATAGCATGACACCTTGGGTCTTTTTCGAAATTAGGGTTTGTTGACATTAAAATTTTGACCAAATTTAATTTATGGATTTCAAGTTATAAGGCTCAAAAGTCTAAATTATTGAAATGCCTGGAGTTATAAGCCCATAAATTTTATTAATCGACCTACATATTTGGGCTCAAATTTCATAAGCACAAAGCTCTAAATCCGAATGGTGTAAACCCTGAAGCTCTAAGTTCTAATTTCAAGACCGAACTTTATAAGCCCCAAGGTTTTAAGGATTGAACTTTACAAACCCTGAGGTTTTAAAAGCCAAACCTCAGGTCTGGGCTCTATAGATCTAGAGGCTAACAAAACCCGAGAATACCTGAGTACGGAACACAGGAATAAAAATCAAACGATAATAGAGAATCACTCAATGATAAAGTACGGAGATAGAGATAGAGCCACTTCAAATACCAGAGAATTACTAAGGTTCTCTTTCAAGCGTCAATATTAAAAAAGCTACAAAGAGATTCAGAGCCACTTAAACCCGAGTTCAAGCGTCAAAGTTCAACCAAGATGGAGATATATAGGTAAAGGGTTCCAAAAAGGCCCTCCATGTATTTTTTTTTATCAAATGTTATATAAATCAGAGGGTTTTAAACCCCAACATTTATAAAATTTTGTTATTGAAAGTTTATATGCTTGTGCTTATATTATTTCTTTTATTTGTTCTTTATTAATCGGAGGTTATCAAATGTAATTAATGATTTTTCATAAAAAAATCGAAAATAGGAACCTATAATCAAATAAATAATAAACACTGCATAAGCAGTGGAATTTTGTGACACATAATTAAATTTTATAAAACCGTAAAAGGTTTAAAAGTTGGGTCTACAAATTTTGGCACGCCCAGTGGGACCTATTTCTCCTCCCATCTTTTAAAGAACATAAAAAAAATGATAATAACAAGCACACACAAAAAAATAAATATACATGTTCCTCTTACTAGCATTCTTATCTATTTATATAGGTTTGTCAAGGATAAGAGGTCGTGGAAGGAGGTACTTCTACCCCTGCTCCTAGTAGGGCTTCTGAGCGCATGCTTTTAAGGCCTGAAAAGGCAGAGGTGGTTTCATACTCTAGCCACGGCTCTGTCAGCACCTGGAGGGCTATGGAATCCTCTAAATTCTATTTATCCAAAAAGGTAACACCGACGAAATCTCAAATGTCTCCAGGACCAGCGGGGTTCTCAGAATCTTTTAGGTAAATGATGACAATCAACTTTGAGGCTCCGAGATTGTCAAGCT
>MKEJ01006006.1:0-13790 GCA_001753735.1 Embelia ribes | reverse complement strand
AAACAACTACAATACGCCATGAATGAAGATAAATAACATCATTGACATAGTTAATAACGTTAATTAAATTCGCAGAAAATTTATACGCATTTCCAGGACATCACATTGAAAACCAACAATTCCAATATATATGCTTAATAACTAGGGATGACAATTGGGTTGGGTTGTTTAGCTCAACCCACAATAAATGGTTTGGATTGGGTTGAGTTGAAAATAGGTGTGGTTTGGGTTTGGGTTCAAACCTAATTCACTAATTGGGTTGTGGGTTGGTTTGAATTGGTTTAGTTTTGAGTTGGATTGGTTTTGGTTTATAATTGTCTTGAGTGTAGTGTATTTGGAAGTTACTCTACTCTAGATTTTATAACACATACAAAATAATTTTATTTATATTTATATGAACGGTATTGAATTACTCTACTCTAGAGGCATAAATCATGGTGATTTTTCTTGTATTGAATTACTATTAAACTTTCTCTCCCAAGAGTTTAGAACTACATAATGTTCATATATATATGGACACATGGAACTATTGGATTTGTCCACAATGTAACAAGAAATTTTAACAACATAGAAAACTGGACTTAAATCTAACCCACTGTGAGAATAATTGTGTATATATAGATATAACATTTCCTATATATATGTCTATATATATAGAGAGAGAAAACGAGAATATACGCGAGGTTGCAATTGAGCAGATGCTATCAAATATTTTTTTAAAATAAATAAATTTTAATTTTTTTAAAAAAATTGCAAAAAAGATTATCTGGGAGAAAAAAATAAAAAAAAAAAAATTTTTTCAAATTAATTTTATAGAAATGTAAATTATATATATTTTAGGTTGAATTGGGTTTGGGTTGAGTCAAGTTTTTATTTATTTGGGTTATGGATTGGGTTAGGTTTTGGTTAGAAATATTGTTGGTTAGATTTGATTTGAATTGAGTTGTTTGAGTTTATATTAGATTTGTGTTACTTGATTGTGATTTGATTTGATTTGAGTTGACCCAATTATCATTCTTAAATACAACTTTATATTTGCTTTATGTAACGGGGGTCTAAAGATGTAAATAAACAAATTGGTGTTGTACTAATGTACGCTAATAATGTGATTACGCGGCGATTATCATGGACGGTAATAATAATCGTTATTCAATTTGGTTTCCTTAATGCCCTAAACCAACCAAACAATTTATTGATTTGTTGCATCTTCCCATATGTGTTCCCTCGTTTACATACTTGTTCGTTGGTTAAAGGAGAAAAAGCAAAACTGAAAATTCGTTTGATTGTCAATTTTTAACATACAGTTTTTAAAGTTTGAGTTTTCTCAGATGAATAATTTTGAAAATTTATTTTTCTAGTTTTCAATTTTTCAAACTTGATCAAGAAACTATAGATGGACCATCTTTTCATAAATAAATATATTTTGACTTATGATTCTTAAGCATATTTATAACATAGTTTTTTTTTATCTTATATCGTAAAAAATATTTTTTAAAATTATAAATATTATAATTATGATATATTTTTATTTTCAAAAAAATTAAAAATTTCGCTCATTTGCTCTTAATTATATTCTACTCTTATGTTTTTTTATATCATTCAAAATGTCATAAAAGCTTCATAAAAATTTGATACTTTTTGTACAAAAGCGTAAATTGTTATAAAAAGTATTTCACAAAACAAAGGGTGCACATATTATATGCTTCAATTTAGTCTTAACTATATTCTTTATATTTTCAAAATTACATGCATAAGTTTTTATTTGTTAGCATAATAAAAGAATTCAAAGACATATATTGCACAAAATAGTTAGCTTTTTAATGTTTAAAGTTTTATACAGTTTTTCCTTTGCAAATTTTAAAGTCTGAAAATAATTTTCAAAAGTTTCTGCCAAACAAATTTTTGCACATAGAAAATTAAATTATAAACAAAAAATCTCAAACCCCACCTTTAAAAGTATATAAGTATAGTTTGTTTACGAAGGTGAAAAAATATACTTCTGCCTAATACTTGAAAGTATTATAAGCCTATGTGGTAATTTGGTTGAAAGTGAAATAAATATATTTTTGTGTTAGAAGTAGTGAAAATTAAAAAAAATATATATATATTTTTCTTAAAAAAAATTAGAAATTTTATATTTTTAAAAAAGGTAGAGTCTAATTTGCCCCCTATCATTTGGTTCTCATTTTTGCCCCAATTCTCATTTACTTCTAATTTTTCCCTATCATTTACATTCTTGTTTCAATTTACTCCCTTATTTTTTAATTTTTTGTAATTACTTAATATACTCTTAATCCCGTTCTAATTTACCCATGTCATTTAATTATTCAGATAAATGAAGTGAATAATATGTTAAAAGATGCATTAAATAGGTTATATGACTTGCATTGACCATTTGTTTTACTAAAATATTTTCATTCACTAATAGATGTTATTTCAATCGATTATTGTATTTTCACAATCAAATATAATAATTATAGGGGCAAATTGAAATATGCAAAAAATATAGGGATAAATTGGGAACTAAATAAAGTATATAAAATAAATTACAATAACTGAAAAAAGTGGAGAGCAAATTGAAACGATATTGTAATGATATGGGATAATTTAAAACAAATTAAAGGATAAAAGTGCAATTGAAACAAACTTCAAATGATTTGGGGCTAATTAGAACTTACTCTAAAACTTAAAAAATTTACTCATGTACTTTTTGCTTTGAAAAAAATAAATGAGTAAGATTTTTTTACTTGCACTCAAAATATATTTTCACTTTTAAGTAAAAGTATCGATATTTATTTTTTGAAGTACACGGAACAAGCCCAACGTAGTCAAATGGGAGAAGGGGGCCCACGTTCAAAAAAATTAGAATCAATCAAATAAGCTTTCTCCATCATAAGATGAGATTTGAATTAGAACCAGTAGTTGTCATGTAAAGATTGTTTCTAGTAAAAACAAATTCATCAAACCTAGAATTGATCCAATAAATAAAAAAATTGTATGCACGGAACCAACTATTTTTAGATTAGAGCCTCATCCACTGAAGGGAGTGATGGCTGGCTACCCAATTTTCAAGTTAAAAAACTAAAAGTTTTAAATTATTGCATCTAGATTTTTTCTTAAAAGAAAAAAAAATTGTTTGAAAACCGAACCAAACAAATTCTATATGTGTACATTATGCATTAAAAAAAACATTGCGACAAATCAATTTATTTGGTTTGATGAAATTTGCATCACCAAACACATAAAGTTAATAATTAATAGCAACAATCATGAAATAAAAATATAATTCATTGTGGAAATAAGAGATATACCATTTTTAAGCGCTTCATGTTTTAAATACGTTTTGTTTTCCATTTTTTTAACTAGCCAAAAGTCTCATAGCAATGTGATGGAAAATATATTTAAAGGAACATTAGAACATGCCCACCAGTTAAAAACGTGAATTATATTTTCAGCTGATAAATGACAATAATTATAGTACACTTTACTAGTTGGTCTTATGGACAACTATTATGTAAATAACAATTTGTTTCTTGAATTCCTTTCTTATTTAGGAGCATGGCCAAGAGATTTTGAATTTGCTCAATTAGATCCTTGTGTATGTAGTATGTACATTTACATACTTCTCAATTGTTCCTCAATTGCCTCGGATCCTATCTAGACCAAATGTTCTGAGGGAGTTCACCCTTGATTTGGACATATTTTTGCCGTGAGTCATTTTACTTCTAATTTTTCTTAATCTTTCTGTCTTGAATTTTACCCAAGATGTTTGCATCAAGTTTTGTCCAAAGTTTGGTGCTCCCCTATTGTAACAACTTTGGTATGGAGTCAACATTATTAGAATAGCCTCAGGATAACTTTAACTTTTAAATCATTTATGATTTATCATCATGGCATTGGACACATATCAAACATAGCAAGGATTGTTAGATACATCCTATTAATGAGTTTGGACTGCTGAACCAATATTAGCCTAAGGAAATAATGAATTGATACATTGAATCTTTATGGGGTCAATGAACATTTATTTCATCGCTCTCAAGGAGTCTTTTCTCTTTAATGATAGTAGTTAAGCTTATCTTTTCATCTTCTTCCCTATTCGTATAAATAGAGCACTCAGTAAATTTCATTTTCATCTAGTTAAGGAAATCTTTTAGAAAGCGAAAGTCTATGTTTTATCTCCTGACACCTTAAACCCTTTTCCAAATAACAATGGACTATTCTAGTGATAACTCTAGCTTCAGCATCAACGATTTCTTTATGAGTGAGGACCTGCCCGAAAACTTAAGAGATGAGTTGGAGAATCTCGAAGAGATGTCTGTAAGAGGGACTAATAGATTGCTAACCTCGAGGAGGAGCTTGCGGAATTTGAGGTGCTGATAGCCCAAGTGGAGGCCCTGGATGTCCAAGCAGTGGGCCTAAAAGCTAGGGTGTTTGCCCTTAAGCAGGCACCTAGCAGTCCAATGGCCTCTCCAAATGAGAAAACTAGTGTTTGCCCTCGAAGTGGTGATGTATGGAGCTGGTAGAGCTCCTGAAGAGGCGGTGGTTTTAGGAAATATTTTTGAATAGCACAGTCCTTAAATTAGGCTATTTTTTATTTTATCTATTTTATAATTACTTGCTCTCAGGGGCTTTCTCTTGTAATATCTTTATTATTAATTAAAAATTTCTCTCTCTTACTTGAATGATGTGTATATAACTAATATTTGTATTCTTATATTTATCTTGAAATGAAATTTAAGCATTTTCATTTGCCCTCGGGGGTACCCTATATTACTGTTCAACTATCTTAGAACTATAATGACCATGGTTTAGGGTAGTTACTCTTAAGTTCTGGAGTACTCAATACTTTTTTGTGTTGCTACTTGATTTCGAGTAAATTTTAACTAATACTTGGGGTAGAAAATGCCTCATAGATCATGGCTACCATGATTTTATGTGATCGTACATATATCAATTTTATGTTGGACCTATATTTTGTTGTACATGCCATATCATATGTCCTATCAGAGGATATTGGGGTGATGACTCCTCAGTTTTCGCGCCCATCTGGCCTTTAAAAATAACTTAAATGATAGTGAAAGCTTTACCTTTACTTTCATAATTTTTGGCTCAATTTCTAATCTCTCAGAGCTTTTCTCTCTAGAAAATTTTCTTTTCACAAGTTTAGAGTCAACTCTTCTTCATGGCCACTTCTAGCTCAAAGTTTGTTCTTTCATCAGAGACGGATGCATTTAGGGATGTGTCACATCTATTGACGTTGTGACGTCCCAGAAATGTATATAATTTTTTTTGCAAATTTATATAATATTATTAATTGTTTCAATGATGTTATTTATCTTTATTCATGGCATATTGTAGTTGTTGATTATCATTTGTAGTTGTAATGTCACATTGGTAGACATTATACGCATTACATAGCCTTCGTAATCGTAGTATAATATTGGAGATGTTTGGAGTTGGCATTGGGAGGCATTTATGTGAATGCCTTGTTGTTTCTATACGGATTGATTGAAAATATAGTCTAGAGGTAAATCAGTCAACTGATAGTAGTTATATGTCGACTTATATGAGTGCATTTTTATCCTTGAAATTTTGTTCGTCAGTTGGAGAGAATCAGTCGATTGATTATAGTTATATGTCGACTGATTCCCATAAGTCGACTGATTGTAGTTATATGTCCACTTATTTATGTGCATATTTTTCAAAACTCAAATCTTCAAGTCTATTGTTAATCTAGCTCGGGGTAGTGCACAAACAATATTTTTACATATTCAAAGTCTCCATTGCACGAGTTTCATTTTGACTTAAGTCTCTTCTCTCTTTTATTCATTCATTTTTCCTTGGTTTCTGTGCCTCTTGGGTACATGAAATTAAACCTATACATCTTCTTCCTCTTATCTCGTAGTCTATCTTTTTGTATAGATTTGAGTTGATTTGGGTTCGTTTGCTAGATCATTTCCGAGGCTAAAGAAGAGGGCTTTTCGAGTCGAAATTTCTAAAACTATTGGGTTTTTTTTGTAGATCTATAAGGTATGAGTATAAATATAGAGGATGTATGTGTATCGAAGTGTATACCTTGGCCTTATTTCCGTATTTGGTTGTTTTTAGTGCTATGTGATTTATTATTGATAAATCCTAGCTGTAGTATAATGTAGCATTTTATTGCTCAATTTCGTAGCACTACTATTGTCGTAAATTTTATAGTAAATGTTATACTATCATAAACAATATTATATTGTAGAACACTTTGTAGGATGAATATTGTTACATTAATATTATTGGAGTATATGTCATTGCATAAATATGAGCATGGCATTGTTGTTGGCGTTAACATTCTAGCATGGATATATTCATGATATTCATATACTTTACATATTGTTTTGGGGAAAAATCTCCGTTGCAAGACTCGGGGAGTATTCGTAGATTTTAAAGGTATGCTATTCGAGGAATAAAAGTGTACAATTTATAGATTTTAAAAGCATGCTACCCAGGGAGTAAAAGCATACAACTTGTAGCAATGAAAAACATGAATATCATGAATACATAATCTCATTTTCATTATCATTTCCATGATAGGATTTGAGTCTTTTTATTTCTTTTCAGGGCATTAGTATTGATCTTTTCAAAGAAAAACCTTTGGGATTTTAATCTTTTGGGGAGTAAAATAAGCTTAGAGACATACACCCCCTCCGTGAGAGCCAGAAAACCTGTATAGGGATAGAGATCTTTGATAACTCTATAGGTATTAGGGCACCTTAAAGTCAAAACTATGATTTATGTCCCATAAGATATGTGCCTCAAAACCTTTGAGAGATACTAGTCACACCTTTCTATTTGAGTTATAGTTGGAGTTATTGTCGAGTTAGCATGGCTTTATTTGGCATTCAAGCATTTGTAGTTTGATTGCATATGTACTTAATTTCTTTCCATAAGTATGTACATATTTTATTTTATGTGAGCATGCATGTACTTTTCAATACCCCATAATCTCATATTTACATTGTTAATTAACCATCTAATTCGTATTTTCTTTTTGTATATTGTTGCATATATTTATATTGCAGGCGCAGAGGTTAGCTCAAGCCATATTCAGTAGAGCATGGATTGCTATAATGACTATTTTGACTTAGAAGATATAGCCTCACTTATACGTATTTATTTTGTTTAGAGGTTGTAGTCGTTATGTATATGTACATTTATTATGTCGAGCCAGTAACTCGAAACTTTCTTTTGTATAGTATTGGCACTAGCCTTCCTACTTTTTTTTGTTAGCATTATATATTATATAATCTACTTATGGACTGCAGTTGCCACTTTTGAATATCGTAGCTATTATTAGACTCGTTATGTATATAAATACATCTTTGTTGTATTATTGGGTTCGATGGGAATGTGGATTAGCTATGATATATCTATTTTCATATTCCTTTTTGCTATATTACATTTCTTATTACTTTTGATACTATCATTATTCACATAATCGCGTCTTGGGTTTATGGGGATTCGGGGCTTGACAGCTGCATCTCAAGCTTCAGTCTTTCTAATTTCTCCTTTGCATCTAACTTCTATCCTCTACCTGATGGTTCTCATTTGAATGTACTCCTTACAAGTCGAAAGTTCTTCCTAAAGTCCTCTAGTACTTGAAAATATCGGCAGGGGAGCTGCCACAAACTCTCTGATGCTTAAGTCAGAAAGGGTTCGGATAAAGAGTGTAAATATAAGGTAATTAAGGTAATAAACATTATTAGGTATTATATATAGAGAGAAAATTTTTCACTTGTCTTTTCAGCTAACAAGTGTTAGCATATATAGTATACTATATTTGTACAGCTGTCAAAGCATATTACCTCATTAGTCTATGAATTACCTTTTAATTAAAGCGTGCGACAGATAGTTTGTTTAAATTGCTTCAATAATATCTTGGTTTTATTGTATGTACCAATACATATTTATCACATTTGATAGTTTTTATACACTAAAATTACATTTATTGGCATTAAAATTATAAACTTAGAACTTATTTAATACTTTCAAAATCATTTATTGTGTTAGCTCTTAAAATTTTGAAATTCCAGATGTGAACATTATGCTCGGTCTCTCTTACTCGAAGAAGGCTTTTTGATTCTTGAGAATGCAAAGTTGGACCTTATGCTCTGTCTCTCTTCCTCTTGTGGTGACCCTAGGACTCGTCCTCGAAGAAGACTTTTGGATTCCTGAAAATTCAGAGGTGGCCCTTAGCCTCAGCCTTTCTTTCTCTTGAGGTGGCCTTGAGGCTCATCCTTGAAGAAGGATCTTGGATTCCTAAGAATCTATAGGTGGCCTTTAGGCTATCGAAAGGTGGCCTTTAAGCTCGGCCTCTCTTCCTCTTGAGGTGACCTTGGGGCTTGTCCTCGAAAAAGGCTTTTGGATTCTTGTAAATTTGAAGGAAGATCCTGTAGAAAATGCAGAGTGCAAATAATTTGAGGGAAGATCTTGTGAATTTGAGGGAAGAACTATTTTTTTGAGATTATAAAAGTTTAGGAGTAGGTATCATGGATTACAAAGAATAACATTGATTACTAGAAATATTTCCTCAAGTTGGTGGCATTCCAGGAGCGTTTCTTAGCATCTCCCTTAGAATCGTACGGGTTCTTTAACTAATAAGCTTTGTTTTGAAAAACCTTTGTTATCTCATACAATCCTTCCCAATTAGGTCCCAATTTGCCATAAACATGATTCCTTCTATTGTGGGTAATCTTTCTCAAGGCCAATTCTCCAACCTAATATCTTATTCCTTAACCATATTGTTGTAGGTATTCCTCATCTTTTGCTGATAAGCTTCTATTTTTATTAAAGCCTTTTCCCTATTAGAGTTCGCCAAAGTTAGTTCTACCCTTATAAGGTGATAATTATATCCCTTTTTTATTACAAGGATGCTATGCATAAGAAGACCTGCTTCCAATGGAATTACAGCTTTACTTCTACACATTAGACTAAAAGGAGTTACATTGGTTACAATACGGGGAGTTGTTCGGTGAGCCTATAAGACACTATGTAACTTTTTTGTCCATCTTCCTTTTACTTCTTCCAATCTCTTTTTGATACAATCTAAGATGGTTCGGTTAGAATTCTCAGTCAAGCCATTGCTCTAAGGGTAAGAAGGTCTATAATATAAATTTTTTATTTTGAGTTCTACATAAAAGTCTTGAATGATCTGGTCGTTGAAATTAGTTCAATTATTTGCTACCAGAGCATACGGGTACCCAAAACATTTAATGGTATTATTCCAAATGAAAACCCTTGTATTCTCTATAGTTACTTTAACTAGCGGAGCCGCTTCAATCCACTTTGAAAAGTAATCCACTGCTACTAATAAGTAATACATATTTCCCTCTGTCTGAGGAAGTGGCCCTATAACATGCATACCCTATTGTGCAAAGTACCAAATTGTAGCTGTGGCAGCCATGTCCTGCACAAGTTTCCAAATGATGGATGAAAATTCTGGCATTTATCAAATTTCTTCACGTATACAGCAACATTAGCTTGCATATGTGGCCACCAATAACCTTAACTAATGACCCTATGTGCCAAAGAACACCACCCTATATGTACTCCATACAACCCTTTATGTATCTCATTCAAGAGGGGTCCAACTTCCTTCGGATGGACAAATTGGATAAGGTCTTATAAAACTTCGATGATATAGCTCCCAATATTCTGACAACAAGAAATTCGTAGCCTTCCTCTCAATTCTTATAGCTACTCTTATTTCTTCTGATTTTCTAAGCTTTGAGAAAATCGATTATTTCATCCATCCAACAAGGTACGACCTTCTGAATAGGCAATACATTGTGTAACTACTGTTTGATGTTGGGCCTTGAAAGATAATGAATAAGGATTCTTCGCTCTTCTTCTACCGATACTGAAGTGGCTAATATTGCTAAAGCATCAACATGAGCATTATGGGGCCCGAACAATCTGTTGGATAAAAAATTCAGCAAATTTAGAAATTTCCTCCGTTACTAGCTTTAGATATGTTTCCATTATGGTTGTCTTGGTTTTGCATTGCCCGGACAACTGTTCAGATACTAGTTGAGAATCAATGTGTGCTTTGAGCTTCCTGACTCCCAAATTTAGCAAAAAATAATTGCTTCATTTTCAGCTTCGTTGTTTGTGGCTTGAAAACCTAGGTGTACCGATCTTTCTAAAATATTCCCCTGTGGGTCAATAAGAACTATGCCAATCCCCGATCCGTTCTTATTCCAAGCTCCATCAACTTACAACTCCTATAATCCTTCCACATATCTTGTAACTAGGGGTGGAAACGAGCCGAGTTGGGTCAGGTAGTAAGTTAACCGAGTATTACTCGTTCCGTTTACTCGTTACTTGTACTTGTACCCAAGTCGTGCTCGAGTACTTCATTATACTCGAACTTGACTCGATAAAGAAATCTAATACTTGAAACCAACTTGGCTAATACTCGATAATCAATTTTTTATTTATATATATTTTTTAGCAATAAGAAATAGCAAAAAGAATAACGTTTTTGCAGCTAATTTGTCAAAAAAAAAAAATCTTCACAAATAAACATGAAACATTTACTAATATCATATCTTCATACACTAATTTTTCACATATAATATCAAATACACTAATATTAATTATAAAATGGTCTCAACAACCATTCACAAAAACAATAGTTTCAATAGCCATTGATCTAAACCAAATTCTCGATTAGACTTGATAAATTATTTTTAAATATATTTTATATATTATAATGAAATAATAAAATTGATTACTTAAGGTAAAATATTTTTTTATGTTATAAAAAATTAAGAGTCGGATTTTACTAGTGGAATGCAATGAAAAATTTTATTTTTACTTATACACATACATACATACATATTCTTTAAGCTACTCATGAGTTAATGAGTCGAATAACTCATTACTCAAGTTTGACTCGAAATTCAAATCAAGTATGCTAACATACTAGTGCCCTGCTTGTTTAGTTCACGAGCAGAATTCGGACCGAGTTGCTATCGAGTCGAGTTCAAGATATTCGTGAGTAGCCCTACTCATTGCCACCCCTACTAGTAATCGATATGTCAGGTTCTTTAGACAATTCAACAATAAAATCTGCAAGTATTTGGCCTGATTGCCATTCGGGGCTTGTAAATGATATGATAAACTCTAAGTTCGATTGACCATTTTGTCAATCTTTCTGACAAGTCTGTCATTCTTAATGTGGCTTGAATAAGATATTTTGTATAAACAAGGATGGAATAAGAGTGAAAGTATTGAGATAATTTTCAAGAAGCAAACACAAAAGCGAATATCAATTTCTCTAAGGGCTAGTATCAGGTTTTGGATGCCATCAAAGTTTTGCTTACAAAATAGATAGGTTGTTGTTCGAATCCTTCTTCTCAAAACAGGGCAAAAACATGTTCTAAGGCTACCAGATATAGGACCAAAACGTCATCGTCCTTCAATATCATTAATTTTAGGGCTTGTCATAAGTATTCCTTCAAGGCTTCAAAGGCTTCTTGACAATGATCTGTCCACTCAAACTTCTGAACACCATTCATTGCTGTAAAAAAAAGACTTTACACTTGTCATTTGATCTGCTAATAAACCTATTTAGGGCAACATCTATGCATTCCAGCTTCTAAATCTCATTCACCTTCGCTAGGGGGCATAAATTGATGAGAGCTTGTATTTGGGATGGGTTCGCTTCTATACCTTTGTGGAGTACTATAAAACCCAAAAACTTCTCGGATTCGATGCTAAAGGCACATTTAGAAGCGTTTAACTTCAACTTGTATTGTTGCAACGTATGAAAAAACTTCTGTTATATCTGATATATGGTCTTCCTTCTACTGACTCATCACCGCCTTGGTTTTACCTAAGTGGGGGACACAAATTTTTGTGATGGACCTCTAGTAAGTGTATCATGCATTTTTTTTAAGTCAAAAGGCCTAATATTATAACAATAATATCATGAGAGTCCACTAAAAGATGTCGCCTCTTGATCCTCAAAGTACATCGGGATTTGGAGATTCTCGCGTATGCATCCAAAAAGCTTAAGTGTTGAACAGTGGCAAAAGTATCCAGAAGCTGATCAATCTTTGGTAGCGGAAAAGAATCTTTTGGATAGACCTTGTTTAAATGGGTATAATGCACACAAACTCTCCATTTCCTATTCTTCTTTGGGACAACCACAACATTCTTCAACCATTCTAGATAATAGAGTTCTCGAATAGCTAAGGTAGGTAGAAATTTCTATACCTTATAGTATACAACCTCTTGATGTTCTTTCTTATTAGTTTGGGACTCCTGCCGTACAGTACAACATTGTGGGTTGATAATGAGCTTGTGATAAGCGACCTTCAGATCGAGACTTGGCATCTCTAATGAGGTCCATACAAAATTAACAATATTTTGTAGAAGGAATTGAAATAGTTCATTTGCTTTTTATATGGATAACTTCGGCCCCAAAAGGAAATAATGTTCCTGATCGGTATCAGGTACTTGTCACTTAATAAGTTATTCATCTACCTTTTCTTTCGGGTTTATCCTTGGTTTACAAGAGGGACTTCCTTATAGAATGGAGTTTTCTGAACAAGCTTAGGTTCTTCCATAGATTTAGACCGAATCTTTTCTTCTTCCATGTTTGAACTTGTATTAATTAACCTTGATAGTCTCTACTCCTCTTAGAATAGGGTACCTCACCTTTTAATGTAAGGTAGAAGCGACTGTGTTTAGGCTATGTATCCAAGGTTGCCCCAGGATTCCATTATACAGGGATAGAGTATCTATGATAGTGAATTCTACCTTAATATCAGTAGTTCCTATTTAAACTTCTAACCAAATCTTCCCGAAAGCCTTCACCTGCTTTGAGCTAAAGTCGACTAAGGAGGGAGGGGCTAGCGATAACTGTGATAATGAGATTTTCAATTTTGACAAAATGTGTGCAAATAGAATATCAACCAAACTCCCTCCATCTACTAGGAGTCTATACACCACGACAACTCGATGTATAATAGCTGTTATGATGAGGGCGTCATTATGTAGCAATGAAACATCTTCTAAGTCTTCTTCTATGAAGATAACAGGCTGCAGAATTATTATTTGCCTAGGGGGTCCTAAAACTGAATGGCATTCACATGTTACTAAAATCTTAATTTGCGCTTGAGAGCGGACTGTGGATTAGGCACCATAAGATATAGCTCAGTCGTATGGATGGTTAATATCTCCGGCAAGGCTAAAGTTGGTTGATTTAGAGGTAGGGAGGTGGTGGCATCTCATGTGCGACAATGTACTTATTCAAGTATCTTCAACTGACCCAATTATTCAATTTCCACCTTAAACTTTTACATCCCGCAGTGGTGTAACTATGATCCTGATGATACTATCAGTACTTGACTTGTCTCGGTGCTCTGGAGAGTTCTTAAGTGGCATATGAGATACCACCCAATCATTCTGTTTGATTTAATAAAAGATCTTATTATTGGGTTTGTTAAACTGAAATTAGGGTTGCTAAACCCATTGTTCTCTTTGGTCTCTTTGCATGTTCCCTCTTCGATTCTTGGTTGGTTTCCTTTGCTTCTTCTTATCACCCTTTGCTTGTTCTTTCGTCATATTGTCTACCCTTTGCTCGACCCCTGTTTCTTCACTTCCTTCGAGGTGGTCCTCAATCTTTCTTATCCAGCCTTAGGAAGAGTTCATCCATGGACTTGGTAGGTTTTGAATGGAATTTTAGATATGTTTCATCTTGAGAATTTAGGCATGTTGTATAAGGCCCCAATTTT
>MKEJ01006002.1:0-16443 GCA_001753735.1 Embelia ribes | reverse complement strand
AAAAAAAAAAAAAAGTCTTACATGTAATGGCCTTTGTAATTTGGCGTTTTCCAATCTATCTAAATTCAAAATGGCAGCAAAAATCTATAACAAAACGGCAGAGACAAACTGAAGACAGTCAACAAACCCTCCGCAAAATCATTTACCGGCCAAACGAAAATCGCCGACGTGGCCAATGAGAAGACTCCCCCGCCACACTCCGACCCGTTTCCAATGGAGCCCCGGGCCGACCCGACCCGAACTTCTCGACCTAATCTGCGGTCACCTCACCGCCAACCAAATCTCAACCGTTGAATCTCTCCTTGCCCCTCTCTCCGAAGACCTCCTCGTCTCCGTCCTCTCTAAACTCCGCCAAAACCCCACCGCCTGCCTAAACTTCTTCAAATTATCCCAAAAACACCCAAATTACAAACCCAATATAAGACCCTATTGTTACGTTGTCCATATTTTATCCAGGGCCCGAATGTTCAATGATACGAGGTTGTACCTTAACGAGCTCGTAAACCTATGTCGAAACGACCACACTGGTTTTGTGATTTGGGATGAGTTGGTTCGGGTTTATCATGAATTTGCGTTCTCGCTGACTGTTTTCGATATGGTTTTGAAGGTCTATGTGAAGAGGGGGTTTGTGAAGAATGCGCTCCATGTGTTCGATGAAATGTGTGAGTGGGGCCGGAGACCAAGTTTGCAGTCGTGTAATAGCTTGTTGTGTGGGTTGGTAAAGAATAGGGAGTTTTGTAATGTTTTTAGTGTTTATGATCAGATGGGGAGATTTGGGATTGTGCCCGATTTGTATACGTGTACGATTATGGTTGACGCATATTGTAAGGATCGTAGGGTGCGTGAAGGTTTACGATTTTTGGACGAAATGGGAAACTTGGGTTTAGAGCCGAATACTGTGACATACCATTGTTTGATTAATGGGTATGTCGAGTTGAGAGATGTGAAAGGGGTGGAAGGGGTGTTGGAGTTGATGGATCGGAGAGAAATTAAGATGAATGGCATTACGTATACGTTGTTGATTAAAAGTTATTGTAGACTTAGTAAGATGGATAAAGCAGAGAAAGTGCTACAAGCCATGAAAGTGAAACAATTGTTCACCTTGGATGAGCATGCTTATGGTGTTTTGATTGGCGGTTACTGTAGATGTGGTAATATATATGATGCGTTGAGGATCATGGATGAGATGATGGGATCGGGTATAAAGATTAGTTTGTTTATTTGCAATTTGATCATCAACGGGTATTGCAAACTTGGACGAGTTCATGAAGCAGAAAAATTTGTGATAAACATGTATAGCTGGAAGTTAAAGCCAGATTCTTATAGCTATAATACTCTTGTAGATGGTTTTTGCAGGATAGGTCTTACTCATGAAGCTTTTCGTATATGTGACAAAATGATGGTTGATTTTATTAGACCATCTGTTTTAACTTATAATACCCTCTTGAAAGGATTTTGTAGAGAGGGGTCATTTGATGATGCTTTACACCTTTGGCGCTTGATGCTGGAGAGAGGAGTGCCTTTGAATGAGTGTAGCTATGATATCATGCTCAATGCTTTGTTCAAGATGAATAACTTTGAAAGCGCACTGAATTTTTGGAAACATGTTTTGGCGAGAGGATTTGCTACTAAGGTCATTTTTCAGACCATGATAAATGGTTTAAGCAATATGGGAAAAATCGAGGAGGCAGAGGTGGTTTTGGAGAAGATGAAGGAGCTGTAATTTTTGTTTGATCATATAACCTATACGAACTCGAGTGATGGAAACCGTAGAGTTAAAACAAAGGTAAATCATTTGCTATTTTTTGCTCTGATGCCTTTTCTTAAATCCATCAAAGGTGTTGTTTTCTGGATCAGAAGATAATTATTTGCTTATTTACGTTTGTAGGTCCCAGGCACTCTTAATAGATAGCTGTTCTTTCCTTCTGTTCTACTGCTTTTGGGTAGGATTACTATCTGGGCTTGTTTTGACTATGACCTACTCGGCATGTATAATTTTCTTTTAAATCATATTTTTCTTCGACAGACCTTTGCACTAATAATAACGTTTGGATTTATTAAGTAAAACTATTCGTGCTCTTTTATTACGTGACTTAATAACTTAAGAAGGGAATACATACACATGAGATTTTCGAGTTGGATAATTTCTGTTTTTCATTTGGAATGGACGAACTATAAACATTTGGCTTTTTTAAACTTACAGAGTTCTAAATTACTTTTTTTTTTCTTCGAATTTTGAGATTTTGAACTTTTGTGCTCTTCTTATTACCAGGTACCATAATGCTGTTGGGTCTTTGGTTGCCAACTGCTGAGGAAATGGCTTAGCAGTTCAGATGCCTTTCCAGTTCATAAACATGTAGCCACAATTTGGGAAAGTCTCACGCTTGGACTTGTTTAGGTGGTTGGTGATTTGCTTTCTTTTCTATTACTTGAGCAGGTTGGCTCTTTTAAAGTCTAAACTTCCATCACTTTGCATGTTAGTGGTAATATGTTCATGAATCAGCATAAAGATGCTGCCTCAATGTTCATAAAATTTATGTGGCAAGATTGCCTTTCAAATTGCATCTGGACTTTTGTAGACAGCCCAGTACATAAAGCACCTGCACCATAAGTCGTAATGGAGGTTTGCATGACTCTAATCTATAGAAATTCAAGTTAGAGCTTTAAACACCACTAATATCAATTTCAAGCGAAGTTGAACGTGGAACAATTATGATAATTAAATGCCATGTAAACAACAAACCATATCCATACATTTGGACTTTTGTAATTTTTTTTAAATAGATCACACCTAGAAAAATTGTTACAACTAAGATATGAGAGCTCTATGAGAACCAGGATTACCAAAGTTGGCAGTGAGTGCCTCATCAGTTAGATACTTCCATCATCTAGAGTGCACATCCAGGATTTATTTCTGCCATTTATGCTACCGGGTATAAGTTTCATTGGCACTAGATTTCTTAGCGTATGACTTAAAGTGGTACTTGTGCCACAGCTTGCATAAGCTCGAGATCAATTGCAAGTTCATTCAGCAGGTGTTAATTTCGCGCACACTTAAGTGACAAACCTATTTGTGCAGAATGTAAAAGATTAGAAGAATCCTTTGGGCATTTGATTTGCACGCTAATTTGTCAATGCTCTTAAGCTGCAAAACCTTTATTTTGTTAAGTTTACTTAAAATATTCATCTCAACTGTTCTCTCATAGCAAATTTGCTTATTTTTGTTCCTTATTGAATTTGGATACATATAGACTAGTTGCATGCAAGAATATTTTGACTTATATCTAATATAGGCCTCCACACTAGCTGCGAAGTTATTGGTACAGCTTAAACAAAATTACTAAGTAAAACATTCTTATATGAAAAGCAAGAAATTCCTAAATTGACACGCTATTAGGAATTCCCTTTCCTGTAAGACCAACTTCACTGCTTGGATATAGCAAAGTGTAGGGCATCTTGGCTGGTCCAACCCTGTTCCTCCATCTCTCATTAGTGTTCATCCTCGTTATTCCATCCTCGATTTCTGCTAGTTTCTTGCCAAATCTCTTGAAGGCTTGTAATGGTTCTTTGTCTCTTGTCCACTCAGGAGTGTCTCTTTGTCCAAGGAAAACCTCATCAGAAGAGTGCTTTGACAAAATCTCAATGAGGGTAATGCCTAAAACACTCTGAAGCTGTGCAGTGACTGTTTTCAGGAAAGCTTTTTCAGGGTTTGACTGCAGCTCATCATGTTCAGGAGTGCCTTTTTCAGGGATAAATCTGCGGCTCATGGCTGGACGATTTGGAAGGTAACCTCCATATGGGTATTGTCCGAAATTAATAGCTGCATGGAGGGCAGAAGCCACCCATATGATGATTGTGCATGAATCTATTAACTCTTTTCTAGTTTGCATTTCTGGCCACCAGGGCTCATCTTTCTTATCACCGTGGCCAACTTCTCTAAGTTCTTTCCACCATCGCTGGAGTTCAGAATCTTGTTGAACCAATTCGTCGGTCTTATAGTAGGATGAGCAGTAGTCCTCAACCCATGTTTTGATTGCTGACCAGATCTCAAGCCCATCAACAGCATAAGGATAGTCCTCTATTAGTAGGCATACCCCGTGTGGAGATTTTGAGTCTTCCATTGCCACCCCTCTGCAGAAGAGCAAAAGGTTTCATCATTGATCCGCGTTAAAGAAAAATAATGTAGCTTGTGCTTTTTATTTTTGTTTGTCTCTGTACTTATTTTTAAATTTCAGACCTCTGGGTAAATGACATGTCAGGCTAAAGACGATTGTTAGTGTATAAATAAAAAATGAAAAGTTTTAATTTTTATTTTTATTTTTTTTTTCTGGTTGATCATATAAATTGAATCACGCATAAGGACCATAAAGCTACACAGACATCATAATAGGTAGGGGTGGGCAAAACCAAACCGGAACCGGTTTTTGAGTCGAACCGAAACCGTTCGGTTTTGGTTTTGGGCGTAACGGTTTGGTTTATAAGTATAAAAAAAGTTCGGTTTTTCGGTTCGATTTCGGTTCGGATTCGGTTTAAGAAAAAATAGTTTGGTTTGTTCGGTTCAATGCTAACGGGTTCGGTTCGGAACCGATTAAACTGGTTGAACACCGTGGGTGGGCATTGATTCGGTGAACCGACTTACGGTACCAAACCGAATCCAGTTCGATTAAAATATATTTTTGGTTTGTTTAGTTTGTTCGGTTTTTCGGTTCGGTTTGCAACTAGTATTTGGTTTGGTTTCGGTTCAAGAAAAAATAATCAAATTTGTTCGGTTCAATGTTAACCGGTTTGGTTTTGGTTTGGTTAAACCGAGTGAACACCCCTAATAATAGGAGTACAAAAGGACGGTTTTTTGATCATTTATTGATATGATTTGTCAGTAGATTATGTTTAACTTTCTGTGATGGAAGAAGAGGTCAATAATTGTTCTAGATCCATTTGTGATGGAAAACAGGTGCATGTGATTATTCATTTCATCAATAACATGATGAAGGCTTAATTCTAGCGTTTGTATGGTAAAACAGCCTGGGAAATTCCGGCTCTGTTTGGGTTCTATTACACTTTCACTGTACGTGAGTATCCATTAAGAGGTTGACTTGAGACCTACTCGTGTTGTTAAAGAACCCAAGTAGAGTTTGATTTTAGAGCTTGTTTATATCTCTAGTGTCCAGCTTGCTACGAGGAAACCTTATTCTTTGAAATGATTATTCAAATGAGAAATTGCCTGAAGTTACAATTTTAACACTTACCTCTTGATAAGATCGGCAGGGAGGGCTTGATCTGTAAAAACCCAGTCTTTGTAAGCGACGGCTGACATTTCCATGGCATATTTAGATGGAAAAACTGTTTTCTCAAGTAGACCACCTGCATTAATGAGGGTCTGCCTAGCGAGCGCATTTATGTTCATTGTATCGCGAAAGTGAGGATGCAAAAGCTTGTTAATTGGGTGAAGGACACTGAGATTTCTATTTGTTGCTATAATGAATGGCTCAATCACTGCGTGAGTGTGCAACCTGTGACCACAATCAAAGGTATGTAAAACCGTTACAAGTTGTGTACTTTAAACTGCCTATGAAAAGAGGTAGTTGTGTTGAAGATTCATATTTCGTACCAGTGGCATATCAGTTGATGATAGCCAGAGTCATTAACTGCTACATATGCTTTTGCCAATTGCCAAAGGGTGCCCTCTGCACCATTTTCTGCCGGAGTGTATACTTCACTGACTTCTTCTAATTGATCTTCCTCTGGGCGCACTAAGCACAGTTCGATTGCCAAAGGCTTAAGAGTTTCGTCTTTTTTCAGGAAGAGGAGTGTCCTTGTCGCGTATGTCTTTGTCGAGGTCGAGTTTATTTTACTCAAGTATGGCATCAGGATATCATGGTAATCTAATACGTATAATTTATTCTTCTCAAGTGCCTGTTGAAGAGAGAATCTTGATCTTAACTATGTTCTCTGTCACGGCATTGTTTATGTTTATTTATTTTAGCATAGATAATGAAATAATGTGAAAAGTACCTCATATATAGTTAAGCCCTCCAAGTTTTTCTCTATGCTATTTTTGGTCTTTGAATCAGCCTCATTGTTGTACACTGCAGGATTTAGCTTGCTTTTTGCAGGAAAACTCTGCAGATGACAGTCATTAAGTTTCAAATAATTGAATGAAAGATGTTAATCTTCGGAACTTGATTTGCTGATAGTTATTACAACTTGAAAGTTTATCATACACACTTGTAATTTTAAATTTAGCTTACTTGCAGACGGCAAATGACAACGGGGTTCACTCCAGCCAGCATTTCTCTTGCAAACTCTTCGTCTGTCCTCCATGCAGTTTTATCCTCTGCATCAGAAGAATCATAATTTTAAAGAAAAACTTAGGCCGCTGAAAATTTTGGCACACTGTAATCAATAGGTTATTAATCTTTAATTCAGTAAAACATAAGCCCTAGGTTTGGCGCTCACCTTTTTGAAGGGAGTGTGAGGAGCAAAACCATTTATAACTATTAATTTTTATTGGTATCTAAACTAACACATTTTCCTTTTTATCAAGTAGTTCTTTGTTTCTCCATCCTACCATTGAACCAAAGTGGCTGGTCTTAGTAGAAAATAGTCTGTTGGAGATGCCCTACAATACCTTTAATCACTTGTGGCGTTGGAAAGTGAAAAGCTCGTTGACCATCACCTCGAAGGCATTCCCTGAGTGTCTCAAAGGGAATCTCTTTCCTAATGCTTTCAAGTAAAGGGAACTCGGGGAGCTTCATTCCACCTTCATAGAGTTTAAGGATATCTTCAAGACTGTCAAATTCTGTTGGGGTTTTGTCAAATAGAGCTTCAAACTCAGGAAGAAGGAACTGAAACGCAGCTTTTAGCCCGTAAACTACTGCATCTGAAAACTTCAAGTGACTGAACCGTTCATCTCTTGGGACATATATGTTTATGCCTTGGAGAAGTGGGAGCCTGCTTTCATATCTGTGATCTACAAAGAAGAGTTGGGGGGAACCTTTTATTACTTTTATCTTATAAGTTTCTCAATTACTTAAGTTATGGCTCAAATGCTGCTTGCACTATTTCTAACACAAGTATTACTCGAGAAGTTCGGCTGGTTGCAACTCCTTTCTGCCAGCAGATTAAATAATAGTTGCCGAAATAAAAAATTGAAACGGGCATCGTCTTGGGAAACAGAAACGTGAAATGAACCTTTAAAAATATAGGAAAAATGGGATATGAACCTACAATAATATTGATAATATATATGAAAATGGTCATATATTATCAAGTAAAATATTTTTACTAATATGCAAATAATATTTTCATCACATAAAAATAACTAAAAATTAATTATTTAATTTATTTTTGTAAGTTTCCTAATATTATAAAAATGTTTTGGAAACAATTTTCCTCTACAAGTTTCGGAAGTAGAGTTTCCATTTGGAAACGGTTTCCGGGGGAAGTGAGATTCTCACGTCAAACCGAGTTTTCTGGTAATTATGGGTTAAATTAAATTACTAGATACTAGAAGAAGGGCAACTTTAGCAAACAGATCCTAACCTGTTTGTGCAGGTGGTCGCCCTGTCCTTCCTCTACGTGGATATGGGTACTCAGTAGACCCTCCAAGTATAGGCCGGGTGTGGTCTGTTCCCTTATGAGGTTCACACAAATCATTATAAACTTCGTAGTCGTAGACACGATCCCATTCCTCAAGCTTTCCAGTTCCATTTCCTCTCAGGGTTTGTAGTTCTTCTTCTCTATAGTAACATAGTGGAGCTGGTGTTTCACTTGGAAGATATGTCTAGAACAAAGAATCGAGGTTTTGCTACTTCAGTTAAAAGTTAACTTCATGGTTTTGTCCCCTAAATGGCACAAGTGGATGGCACATACTTTTACTAATGAACTAGGGAGAAGAACTTAAAATGGAAATGATGCAAGTACCTGATTGGCAAAGAATACCCTGTCTTTCTTGTAACACTCGTGTGGGTAAACCCAAGAATTACAGACAAAGTGAACCCTTCCTTGATTCGGTAGTTCTTCGAGGGTCAGGGTCTTAAGGTAGAATTCGTTGTGGTGAAAATTCTTTATCACGAAAGCCCCGGGAACCCCTATTTCTTCTTCCCATTCGAATGTAACATTGAATGTTACATCGGCAGCTGTTAGAGGGGTGATCTTAGTAATCCAGTCCTCCAAATATGCTGTCTTTCCTACTTTTCCTTTGAAGTTTCTTTCTACAAAGCAAAAAGAGTTGTGAATCAGATTTGTACTTCATTTCATTTTAATTATACAGAAATTTATCAGAAGTTTGTAGATTTTTTATGATGAGACCAATTATATTTCTCTGTTCCATTAGAGGTTTGTCCAAGGTAACTGAGTTTATTGACTGTTAGTGACTTCGAAAGTGGTCCGATTAATTTTCTTTACTCTTTCGGTTCTCATGCTGCTTTAACCTTTTTTATTCCTTCTATTTTTAATCCCCAAATATATCTCGTGTCAAGTATTTGAAGTCCCAAGGGGAACGGCCAACTGGAAGAAGGTACTAGCGTATGGTAAACCTGGAGGCGTCAAACTACCACAGAGGATAGAAATACAACATCAACGGTCAACTTGCACAATCTCTTTTGGGAGTGCGAAAGGTGAAACCCATCCATCATTCATAATTTCAGAATTATATTGTCCTCAAAATTCTCATCATCATCATCATCGTTATACAAGTCTTAAATCCCAATAAATTGGGATATACTGAATGAAACTAAAACAAGATATCATGTCGGATCGGATCGGTAGCATGAAAATTTAGGCGCTACTCATTCTTATCTAAAGTAATTTGCTCATTTATTTCTGTAATACAAATGTCCTTTTGTATCACTCAAATTCATGTAGTAAGTGGTGGACCTCTAACTTTAAATTTCTAATTTTGGGGATTGAATAACAGAGAGCTTACCGGAGTCACCATTAACAGCACTGATGAGCTGCAAGGAGACCTTATGCCCGAGTATCTCATCAAACTTATCGACAACTGACGCTTTAAGGTCATTGAAATCCATGAGATTCTTCTTCATCAGCAACACGATTCCCTTGATCTTGTTCATCTCAGGTTCTCCAACTCTCATCCTCTTATTTCCGTTTTCATCACTGATTGGATCCATCTTCTTCTCTCACTACTTTTAGCCAATAATTTGTGCAAGTAATATGAGAGAAGAGAGTGTTTTTAGATGGCAATCCTTTTAATATGGTTGGTATTATTTATAGAGAAATTTTTTAACCATGGCTAGTAATATGAGAGAAGATTCAATTGTTCTCATAGGAAGATGCGCACGTATTTCCTGGAAAAGAGTTCGGAAATAGACCAATAATGTTCTTCTATTGGCTGTTAGCACATAAGAAGAGTGATATTTTTTACCATTTTGTGCAACATGCATGCATTGGTAGACTCGGTTAATTAAATTTTTAATTCCTGAATTGATTCTTTAGTCCTTTCCACACTTTTTGTCTCGGTGAGTGGAGAGCTACAAAGTTCCATATTACCCTTTTCAAATCATGTTTATTATATATATATATATATATATATAGTAGATACATACATATGTGTGGTGGTACGAAGGCAAGCGTTTATACAACATATGTTCTCACACAAATTTTGAAATGTATTGTCGAAACTATTAGATTTGTACTGAAATCCGAAAGCTAAAGTATTCGACACTTATATAAATATATATATATATATATATATATAGTAGATACATGCATATGTGTGGTGCCGTGAAGGCAAACGTTTATACAACATATGTTCTCACACAAATTTTGAAATGTATTGTCTAAACTATTAGATTTGTACTGAAATCCGAAAGCTAAAGCATTTGACATTGATCTAACCATTGGATCAGTCTATATATGACATGATGGTGTAGAGTAAATGTGTCTAAATTTGTGTCCCGTTCTATATATATATATATATATAAAAGAAACTATTTTGCTCATAAGTAAGGCTTGCAGAATAATATGCCAATATTAGTTAGATTTACAAATAATGTTGTGAGAGGTTTTAGTTTATATAGCATTTTCCATATGGTCATATGGATAATAATAAACGTAGTCAGATTTGGGTTTAGAGAGAGTGGGAGAAACAGATTTAGATAAATTGGTTAGGTGAACTTAGCAGGAGGCTCAACTTCGAGGATGTTTGAATGGTTGGTAGAAATTGTTTACGCGAGTGGAAAATAAATCGGAGGAATACAAGTGAGTAATGTGAACATAACTTTTGTAATCTATACATAAAAAATGGGTCCCATTTTCTAGTAATGTAGTCAATATAGCTGTCTCACCAAATACTTTATGTGTGAACGCTAATCTATAACGAACATAAAAAAAATTGTTTCCACTCTCTGGAGCAAATCTCTGGTTGCTTCTGTTTTTATGTTACAGAATGGAAAATTTTACATTTATGAAAAAAAAACTGTGATATAATATGTTGTTTTTTTGAAAAAAAAAATATTGTCATTATATTGTACAAAAAAATTACTATATTTTGACACAAATTATCATAATTTTTAAAACGAATTACTTTTTTCTCACATATTAGACCTTTGTAAAAAATGGAACGTGATAAGAATAGGAAAAATGGACCTGAGAGGGAATACATTCTGTTGCCTTTTCATTTCTGCTTTAATGTTTCTATTTGTTTAATCCAAAAATAAGATTCTCCTCATATTTAAGCAAAAGAAATTCCATGAAAGAAGTTAAATATCAGTTGACTTTAAGCAATTCTTTTTCTTTTTGTTTCTTTTGTTATATTTTTATTGGTATAGTATTCGGTCAACCCTTGACATATTCCAAGTAAACCTTGTACCGGCATGCTAATCCAGTAATTCTTGTGCCATAAGAAATTTCCAAGACCCAAAAAATATTGGAATTTATATGTTGTGAACTTGAGCAAGTTACTTTTTTCCAATTAAAAGATTTACTGCGTTGCAGGTTAGACGTACCCTAAAAACTGTTACTAGTCTATTTTGATTTTATGGCCACTGAAAATCTTACTAGCCCTTCTCCGGAGCCGCTTCAACTGACGCGATGATGTGGCTCCCTCCAGGACCGGGTTAGAACTAAGAAACACTTAAGCCCCCTTATTGCAAATTCTATTACTTCTATTGCTTCAGCTCATTGTTATCAAAATGGAAAACAGATGCAAAAAATGCCGTCTCACTAAATACTTTTTGAGCATTTACATCAAAATTTTTAAATAGATTTTTTAAAATACAAAAAAAAAAAAAAGAGTTTCATCACTATTTTATTGAATCTCTATTTCTTATCATCTACACCAGATTATTTATCACATTCTCTACTATATTAAAATACTATTTTCATATATTTAATCATTTCACAATTAAAATTCCACGCATAACAATACATTCATAATTGGGAAATATTATTTGTTTAATTATGTGTTAATAAAAACATTATTATTTCTTAGATTTAAATGTATAATTTTATTTTATTTATTAATTCATTATATTAAATAAAAAATATAAATAATTTTTTTCTAACACTACATGTTTGCCACCTCGACACTGTTTCGGTCATGTATCTACTTCTCCTACGTAAAATCAGTGACGACTGCTGTTAAGTTCCCGTGCCGAACTGCACCGAAAATAAAGCTTTCATTTACCTTTTGCCCATATAACGTCGAGTAAATGGATAAACCCTGTTGCAGGTTTCCCGTCTTTCACAGTAAAGCTGTAGGCCTCATTGCTTCATTTTATAAAAATAGTGATACATTGTACTACCAATGTCATACTCCACCATCAATGAAAATGATATGGTCTTCGACTCGTGCATTTTACATTACTACTCAAGTTATGCATAATCTTCATGAAATGAATAACATGTTAACAATGAACTACAAGAATCATATATAAATGATAAGCTGCAATTTCAATAACATGTGAATTTTAACTACGCAAGTTAAATAAATCATGTTATGCTACTACTAACATCTACTCGAAAAACAAATCTCATGAATGTATTAATTTACATCCATTTATGGTATTCTACCAAGTCTACAATTCATGTTAGAATTTATACTACAATCTACAAAAAACACATTCTCCCAAGGGATTGTGTCAATTCCCTTTTTCTACGGTATCATACAAAATTCACATACGACAAATTTTCATATTTAAATTAAAGCTTATTGTCTACCGTACCTACAAAGATGATAAAAGCCCTCCCGAGACTTTCTACACAAAAACCCTAAATTCTCCTCTTATTCGCTCCACAATTTGATCTAGCAAACGAAATCAAATCGTTAAACTCTAAGATATAAAGATGATCTATTCCTCATAAGGAAGAAGAATATCAAATAAAATTTCACGTACGAAAGATGTACGGAAGTCGAGACAAATCAAATGGAAAGGGATGGAAGAGAAACTAACATAGAAACAATCTTCTCGTTGTGAGGGTGAAGAAAATCTACTTTTTAATAGTATCCGAGCACCGAGGCTTGATGATTTAAAGGAAAGAAGAGTGGAAACGTTTTATCACCAAACCACACACACTCTCTCATCTCTTTTGAAATTGGGGGGAAATAAGGGAGACAAGATGGGACAAGTGGTTAAAAAGCACCTTTTCACACACTGAGACATTCGGAGACACGTTCGACGCCTCCAACTCAATTGTCCGATGCATGTCCTCCAAGACAGACACGCTGACAGATACCCTCCGGACACAGGGAAAATACTTAGAAAAATTTCAAACTTTTCTCCAAGAAGTAAGGTTCTAAAGTGGTTTATCGGATGCCTTGTCCAATGCATACTATCCGTCGGATACCCTTCTGACAAAGCAGAATCTGATACTTTTGACTAATGTCCACTTCCCTTTTTATAAATTTTAAATGTGTAAAGTGTACCACACATATGCAATACTACTCATATAATTATATTTTTCTACTGGGGTGTTACCCGCATCCCGCAAAGGGTGGCTTCCCCCTTGACCCCCACAACCTAACCAGGCAGGTTGTACCCCGTAGTTGTAGCGGCAAAAACTACTATCACGACATATAATACATAATAATAATATTATATCTTATTGTATAATATTATTAAAATGCAAAAAAATTTCTCTGAATTTATGGGATGTTACAAAGCGACTGGGCCATAACATATGTTCTACAAGGCAGTCCTGTGATTTTTATAAAACTGCGAGAGACACTTGTTCTAAATTTCTAGCAAGATGCTAGTTGTGAGTCTTTGTGGGTGTGTGTGAGTACATGTGTGCATTCGCAGGTTCACATTGCATTGCATTTTATTATTATTTTGTGGCATAAATATTATACTTGCAGGCACTGCACAACATCATATATATCATCTTATTTTAGAGACTAACTTGTAAACATAATTTTTTACTTTTGTAGATACTTATACTATAGGTATCAGGGTGACTTTACATCATTGTATATATATTTTTGGCAGATATGTATTTGGATTTTATTTTGATGTATTAGCCTTACATTCATGTTGTATTTATTTGGAGGCCTAGTGAGCTGTATTTATTTTATACATTAGTGGGATTATGTTAGACGTGATGTATTTTTATGTCCGAATAGCTTGTGTATTATATTCCGTTATTGCTCTATTAACCAGATGTCATGTTTAGAGCAAGAACGAACTGTAATATATTTTATCAATGTTCGAGTATGTAACTCGTTATTTTGGGCGTTTACTTTTATTTAACCAAATTGGTTATTTATTTTTTTTCTGCTTACTCTGATATATATGCGAGCATGTTATAAAATATGAGTTTGGCAAGTGACGGCATTAACGTGAATTTTCTATTTTTATTTTCAAAATTAATAAAAAAAAATTCATTTTCTTTTACTTAAGAAAGGAATGCACTCACTATCCAAGTTTTGTAGCAGAGTTGGAGCTTGCTTCGGATTTTCTAGAAAAATTGCGGCGTGACAGAGATTATTTTCAACCAGACGAACTCGTGACCGACAAATCGCAATGAAAATGTGCATGACTCTAACTTATACAAATTTAAGTTAGGATTTTAAACACTATCAATATCAATTTTAAGAGAGGCTGAACATGGAGCAAATATAATAATCAGATGCGATGCGATATAAATGTAAGAAAAAGTTTGTGTTGGATTGAAAAGGTCTCATTAAATGCTTGATAGGCATTAATTCTTACAACCTAAGAGTGAAACTGAAAATTTGAGATCTACATGTTACAAAATAACATTTTCAATAAAATCATCTGGCCAAGAGGAAATTGTAAAATGAAAATAGAAATGGATATGATGGTACTATTGGAAACTAGCATTGAACGAAAATGCTAGCGATGCAACCAAAAGGGACTAAATTTATCGTCCGTAATGTTTTCTTAGTTTTGTCAATCGTTTTACATTCATTAATTCTGTATTTATGGATAAAGATTTGGGTGTATGAGTGATTTGAGCAGCAAAGTTAACATACTTATGAAATAAATTAAAGTTGTTTAACTGTAAAATCTACCATCAAACATAAATGAGACACTTAGATATTAATGACTTGTAAAACTGACTATTTTTCATTTTCATGCTAACCTGCAATGAAGGCCAATGCCTCCGAGCCTCGAAACACGAAAAAGACACCTAAAACCAGGTTTAAAAGAGAAATCGTACTAATCTTAAGCTTTTCTCTTCTCACCGTAATACTTCTCTCGTATTACTACACCGCACAAAAATCTTTGCAACCTTTAGCGACTAATATTTCTAATACCTCAACACGTATTGCCTTAAAACAATCTTGCAATATATTTAGAGGGCATTGGGTTCCGCATTTAGAAGGGCCCTATTATACAAACTCGACAAAATGTGAGATAGATGATCGACAAAATTGCATGAAATTCGGAAGACCAGACACCGATTTCTTGAAGTGGAGATGGAAACCAGATGAATGCGACTTGCCCCTCTTCAAGGCTGACCAATTCTTGGAACTTGTCAGAGGCAAATCAATGGCGTTTATTGGAGACTCGGTGGGGAGAAATCAACTCGAATCATTGATGTGCCTATTGGCTAATGTAAGAAAACTTAACCTTTCTGTCACTTTTCAAAAGATCAAATATAATATAGCTCGGTGGTTGTTCCCATTCTTGTTACTAGGTAGCAAGTCCGATAGATACACGCTATCAAGGAGAAGCAACAAGACGATGGCTCTACAAGGATTACGAGTTCATGGTGGCCCTCATATGGTCCCCCAGTTTGGTAAAACTCTCTCTCGGAGACCCCAAAATCTCTTCTGTTTTGGGCCTCCTAAACCTATACCTAGACGAGGCGGATGAGAAATGGGCAGCCCAGATTAAATTCTTCGACTACGTGATCATCTCATCCGGGCATTGGTTCTCCAGGCCACTAATATACCACGAAAAGGGTCAGATCATCGGTTGCCACAGTTGCAGAAATGAGAGCATCACTAATCTCACGATGTTTTACGGGTACAGGATGGCTATAAGGACAACATTCAGAACCCTTCTGAACCTTGAGGGTTTCAGAGGGGTCACATTTTTTAGAACCTTTTCGCCTACGCATTTCGGGGACGAGGATTGGGAGAAAGGCGGGAATTGCTCAGGTACGAGGCCGGATATGCAGCGAGAGATGAAGTTGGGGCCGAACATATTGGAGTTTTATTCGACACAATTGGACGAGTTTAGAGAAGCCGAAAGGGAAGGGAGGAATCGAGGGTTGAGATTTAAAATGTTGGATGTTACTCGGGCTATGGCGATGAGGCCGGATGGGCATCCGTACAGATATGGGCACCCGAGAGAGGAGAAAGAGAGAGTGGCTGATTGCTTGCACTGGTGCTTGCCTGGTCCTATTGATTTGTGGAATGAGCTTTTCCTTCATATGTTGAAGGTGGATGGAAATAATTAGACATAAATTTTCGGGTTTGTTTGGTTGCAATTTTAAGTAAATAAGTCAATAAATTTTTTATTAAGAAAAAAATTGAATACATCCAGCTTAAAATATACAACTTATTTAGGTCAAAACAACAATTAAGCTAAAAAAATAGAATTGATTAAACTACAAGCGGTTTTGAAAATTTCCATATTTTGGTAGTAATAAGCGTTCCCCCATCCTTCATAATTTCTCAAAGGTACAAAACGTTAAATTTCTGAAATGAAAACACAAGACACTTGGTATTAAGAGTTAAATTCTGATGCATCATCTGTTCAATTATATCTCTTAGCAGATGATATAGCCCACTGAAAAATACAGGAAATTTTGGGAAGAAAAAAGAAAACGAAAGCGACCATTTAATTTATTTAAAACTGAAAATGTGAAATTTATGCTACTATTTCTTATTTATACTTCTAATGCAGAAAAGTAAGTATCATCTGTTTAGTACTTTGATCCATACTATTTGAAAAATGTATATTTTCGTCCACTCAACAATAGCGTAAACTCAACAGTGGCTCGGACGAG
>MKEJ01005968.1:0-18626 GCA_001753735.1 Embelia ribes | reverse complement strand
ACCGCATAAAACTTTTAACGTATATCGGCACTGGTATCAAATTTTTAATTTTGGTAGAGGCTCGTGCTGATAACGTGTTATAAAATTATCTACTAATACAAAATAAGAAATAACATAAAATTTATAAAGAGATAAGAATTACGTGGTTCAACATCAAGGTTAATTTTAGAGTTAAATTTGAACTTAGTCCACGATAGAACCGATATGTGTTTAATTATATATAGAAATTTGGGATATAAGAAGGTATAATATTTGGAGTATACGTTTATTTTTTTCTTTCTTTTCACTCTGCTATTTTCTTTTGTTATGTTTTTGTGCGTGTGTAATGAGCAAAACAATTGCTCATTTTATAGGCAGAAACGGAGGACAAGAGGCAGCCTTTGTTATGTTTTTGTGCGTATGTAATGAGCAAAACAATTGCTCATTTTATAGGCAGAAACAGAGGACAAGAGATAGCTGAAAATTAAATGAGTAGATCTCATGTTCACATCAGTTACAGTAACTATTATTTATTTATAATAATTAGAAACTTTTTCCTTGCGTTTTCCGTTTTTCATTCCAAACAAGTGTCGCAGTGAAACGTATCGAACGATACAAAAAAAATAATGGCCCATATAATAGTAGTGATAACCGATAAACTTCAAAATTCATTATCAACCCATTAATTGAGTAGTGATAAAAGTGGTATTTTTTGTATTGAAGTGGCATGAAAATGTAGGTGTTGGGGCCACAAGTCGATTGGGGGAACTTGAAAGTGACTTATGATGGAATTATTTCAACGGCCTCATCACCACCTAATAAGTATTTGCTTTTTCAGAATAATTTATTAAGTGAAGACATGCATGTACCTTTCTTTTTTATCTCCAACTAAGAAAATGACAAAATTGCATTCCCTTTTCTTGTAAAAATGGTTTATGTAAAAGCAAGTTTATGAAAGTTTTTTTTTTTCCATTTTTTGAACCTTAAGTTCATGGAAAATGGAACAGTATCATACATGTATGTGGTGCATTATTACCTATTGAAATATTGTCAAATATCAACAATTAGTCGTTGTAAGGGAGGCAAATTTGGGCCCATCATTATGGTTTGTATAGACTTATTGTTCAAAGCTTCAAAAATAGTTATCTTTGTCATGGTTCAAAAATTATTGCACCAAAAAGAAATAAAAGGTTTGTAGGGCATATTTTCTTTTGTGGACACCCATTGGACTTTAATAAAGTTTTTGAAATCTTATTTAAAATGGACGTAATTGCATAACAAAGGTTGTTACTTTCTTTATAGGAGTTTTCCATAATTTTTCAGCCTATCAAAGAAAAGCATCCACCATATTGAATTTACCTATTTATTTATTTATTATGTTATGCTCTTTATAACTATAATATATATTAAAGTTAGGATTGGAACCATGATAAATAAATACCATAGATTCGAACCCATTCTAAAGGATGTACTTGACAGTTGACATACTCCTATTATATGAACCATATATATAATTTATTTGGTTAATTGCAAATTTTAACTCAACTTTAGTTTTTATTTAAAAGTTAGATGTTAATTTGGAGTGTTGATTTTTAACAATAGCTCTTTGCTCTAATTTTTTTTTTCTTAAACCGAAAAAGTTAATTCTTTTGCATAAAAGTTGCCTAGCAACTAGAGAAATTTACCAAAATAGGTCATTTTCTAAAATTATTTGCCAAAATGGGTCACTTTTGAAACTATTTACCAAAGTGGGTTACTTCTAACCAAAAGAAAAAAATACCCATAGCATTGCTTTGTTTGTAAAATACTCTTTGCTATAAGGAAAAAGTTTAAAATTTAAACTTATTTTAGAATGAGTTTATGTTGAAAGTTAAATTTGAACTTATTGATATAAAATACAAATTATATATTTTTTTTGGTAAATATAATAAAAAGATTATTTACTTTTAACTAAAATATTATAAAAAAATATGTTGCACCAATTATTTCATTTGAGATAAATCAGTTATATTTCTTGATTTTTCCGTATGATTTAATGGGGCTAGTTCAAATAAAAGAACAAAATATTATTTATATATGATTATCAACTAATCCAAATAACAAAATAGAAAATCAAGCAAGGAAACGCATAGTTGTATCTTTCTGATATTGATTATCAATTAATCCAAATAACAAAATCAAAAATCAAAACATGTTTCCTAATTCAACTCCACTTGGGAAATTCATCATCATTAATTTAACATACAACCCTTATATGATTCGCATACATTCTTATTATTATATGAAAAGTAGGGTCCAATTATCGTGATTGTTAAAATATTATTTTGTTACTATGTTGATGATGATTTAGTATGTCATCAGTTATCTAATAAACCAACTCAAGCACGTTGTTATCAATATATAACAATCTCTATTGCTATTAATAAAAATAAATAAATTAAAAGTTGTCACATCAATCACCAACTAGGCTATAGACAATATAGGATTTAATTTGATGATGATAACTTGAAAAATAATACATTTGACAAGAACACTAAAAAACGTGTAGAAACAAAATTTTTGCAATTTGGGTTCAAATCCTCAATGCAGACAATAAGGGGACCCTTTTCACTTTGTTGATAAAAATACAAAAACCATAAAAAAGAAAAAAAAAATGCAAGAAAAATAGAAACATCCCATTAGATCACAACATATTTACACACTTCATCCTTAATACATGAGTAAATTATACTTTGCCACCATGAGGTTTCTGAATATTTGAAAATAACCCCTGAGGTATCTCAAATTACATTTTCCCTCAAGTTACAAAACACTCTCAGTTTCTTGCTTTATTTTGTTACTTTTGAAGCTAATAATTAAAAAAAAAAAAAAATTATTTATACTTAGATGATACTGGTTCACAATTTCCGAAAAAACAAAAAAGATTAGGACTGATTTAATATTGTAAGTAATGTCATTTCCTTTCCTAATCTCTATCATAAGCTGCAAAACCGTTTGACAATGTTTATTGAGGGAAAGATATCTTTTATACTAACTATGAACTATCAAGATTTACACTTATGACTAATAGAGGGCGTAATTTCAAAATTTCTTCAAAATTTATGTAGAAAATTTAAAATTTTAGATTTGGATCATTTGACAGCTTCTCTATAAAACAAAAACAAATGTAACATCTAATTTAAGCAAGCGGACCCGGCATCCTCAAACGGGGAATTCTGGATCTGCTAATACCAGTGATAGAATCAAAGATTTACCAGGGAAGATTATATGGCTTCAACCTTTTCCGCTAAAAATTTTTAACCTCGTATAATAATTTCTACAACATTCCGCAAGTATCATTTTTCTATGCTCCCTTGCTAATGCAAATGTGTAATTTAAGCAACATCCCGACAAGCACTTAATTTACCCAAAAAAACAAAAAAATGTAGGTATGAAACAGTGGTTGGTGTCGGTCCAGTTGTAAGAAAACGTGAACCACGTAGGAGAAAAAAGAGGAGGTATTCGCACGGCACACTTTCAAGATGAGTCGAGACAAGGGACGGTTCTTGCCCTTTTCTACTCCGTATTTCTCATTTTATTTTTTATAAATTCATTTATTATATGAAATTAAAATAATTCACACTAGTATTTCTAAAAATTCATTTCTTTGCGTTAAAAATATTAATATACAAAAATAATATATTTTGTCAGTATATTGGTGTACTTATTTTATTTTGATGTAAGAAATATTTTTTTTTTGACAAAGAAATTGTAAATAATAACTTTCTCCGTAGCGTTTCTAAATTTTTTTAAAAAAATAAATAAACTGGTGTGTAATTTTTATTTTTTTTTTCATTTGAAAAATTAAAGAGAAGGATTCCTTGGAAAGACGGGTATGAATGATCTAAGAATTCTCTCTTTTTTGTCTTCGATGTGCCTAAGAAAACTTTATCACATCAATCCTATATTTAATTTCTTCATTTCCCAATGAAATGATGGTGCAACTCGTAAGTTAGGTTGAGTTTCATATTGCTTTTTTAAAGGTAGATTCTGTTTTTATCCCTATTGAAAATCAAGTGGAGGTGTTTGATTATATCAAGCACCGTTGCTTTTTCAAGATATATTTCCGTTTTCAAATGTTCCTAAATAGTTCCTGGGGTAACTTTTTAAAAATTTTATTTTCCATTTTCTAGTATTAATTACGATCTCGTCTTAGAAAAATGCTAGTTATATTTTTCAACATAAATTTACTTTTATCTTTTTGCAATAAAATCAGTTCAGCACATCTTAAGAAATAATACATCACTTCTCAAAACATTTAAAATGTATTCACCAAACAATTAGTTTTTAGAATCATACTTTAAACTGGGGTTCCAATACCACCAATATACCATAGTAATCATTAGTTTCCTAAATTTTGAAAACATTTCATCAATCATATTTTATTTGTAAGGGGTTGCTGGCTGCCTAAAGGTAACATTCCCTTAAATAGTTTCATGTTCTTTTAACTTAATGCTACATACAAAATTTTATACATGATTTCGATGATGATTGTATCACTGCAACATTTACAAAGACCGTAAAATTCATTGTTTTTGTTTATTATTTTCCCTGCCAATCGGTCATAACTGGATTTAAATCCATCCAACGAGAGCTTCGGATGCTGAGGAAAAAACCCTCTATATGCTTCGATGACAACATAAAGGTCTGATCTAGATTACAGGTATAAAATTGTCTAAAAAATGTAAAAGAAGCCCAACACCACCACAGGAATTTACATAATGTCTGTTCGAGGTCCCAGCTAACATGAATTTACATTATATTACACTTTTCTTTTAATGATGACTTTGATTCCTGCCGAGAAGCAACTGCAGAGTCCCTTCGGCTTTGCCTTGGCACCTGCCAAGTTCCAATGTTTGTATAAGATGGCTAATAAAGAAAATCTTCTGAACTGCCAATTTAAGTGATTTTTAAGTATATTGTAGTTCCATAGTTTTCTAGAAGTGACCTATAATCGATAGCGTGTACTATTGAATCCTTTTAAATTTTTTTTTTTTCATAGTCTATACGAATCTGTATGAATATCAGCACCATATAAACTCAAAATACTAGAAGACAATGACTAAGCAGGACCAGATCAAAAAATTAAGACATGTCATGCTCTCACTTTCAATATTATCTTTACTCGAACTTTTTTGAGGTCATTTTACTTCCAATTTTTCCCTTAGCCCTCTTAAGAATGTTTAGCAAATCATGATGAAGGTAAGCCTATTTCATTTTGAACTTATGTCCAACTAAAAACGCAGACAATTTTAAATCAGATTACATAAACCAGCACATAATGAAAAACAAACCTGGGGTCCTGTAACTAGCCTTGAACTAGTTGTAACAGGTTTTTGCTCCACATTACGTTGTGGTCGATTCTCAAACTCCTGTTGTTGAAGAGCTATTGCCAACTGCAAGTCAGAACTGAGGCAAGACAACATGACATAATAATTAATCAAGAAATCCATCAAGAATATATGACATCAGATGCAGAAGTCGTAAAGAACTAATCGGTTTATGAGAAGCTGAGCAATGAGACAAGCAACAAACACATATTAAACATACAAGACCATAGAGTTCAAGGTTTTACTTAAGATCATCATTAGTATTGTATTCCAATTTTAAGGTCGTACAAAAGAAGTTTAAAGCCTCATCCTAGTCATCCAAGTGTGTCGCATTAATAATCCAACAAACAGAAGAACTCCTAAAAGACGAAATTCACACAGTGCAAGCGACCCAGACAAGAAAACAAAAGGCAACATCAGTTGTAATAGGTCTAAATGCCCTCGAAAAATTTAACAAAGAATGCATCTGCAAGAAGTGAGGACAACTTACTTGAAACTTGAATTGGAATTGGCAGAATTGTCAATGCTGGAAATATAGTCCTGAAACACATGATGCGAACGTTAAGACAAACAATACGACAGTATCTAGTGAACAATAATGAACACTCAGTACAAGTCACTAGTTACGAACAGTAGTGCTGGCCACTGCATTCCGTTCATCCCAAGAACTATTGTCATGAGCTTCTACCTTGAATTCCTTAAAATTACTGGTCATGAACACCGTATCTCCATTGACCTGAAAACAATCGAGAAACCAACAAATTTCACAAAAAGCCAGACCATAAGCCTTCGCTAAGTGGACTTGTCATCTCATTACAATGTCTATCAACTGAAGTTCCTAAACAATATACTGAACACATAGAATCACCACCAAAACAAGTAAAGAACAAAGCTTCATCAATGCATATTGTATTTTAAATTGCAACCTACAGTAGAAAAAGGCTCTGAAAAATGATCAGTTGAAAAGTAGTTACCTCATTAAGCTTTTCCCATACCAAATCAGGCTGGTTTATGTAACCTTGGTCCGTAGCCAAAATATACAGTTCACCTTCAAACTGCAAAAGGATGGCCAAACAAATTATCACGTCAAGCAATATCGAAGACAAAATATTTCACCATCTGTATTTAAGTCTTCATTCTTGTCTTTTTCCTAAATTATTTCCATCAATTTCCGGAACATAAGCTGACCATAAGGAAATTCTTAAAAATGTGTCAAAGAAAGGTTCTCCAAACAACACAAACAATAAAAAGCGTGATATAACATTAGTTATTAAAACTTCAAAAATAAAAATCCATATATGCCCCTTTATCACAATGACAAACAGAAAGGATTAACTTGATGAAACCCGTTTCTCAGCTTTTTTGCTTCCATTTCTTGGTTGCTCTTCAAACAAGCATTACAGTATGAGTTCATCAACAGAAAAATGATTCCCACTTTCCAATGAGGAATAAACACACCTTAAACATGGTGTTGAAGTGGTTATTGCGGAAAAAGACACAAAGTTCACGCTCCTTGAGACCATCTTGTAAGCTAAACAGTCTGACAAAAAGTTACACAAATGTTAAAAATACACAAATAAAAGAAAAACACAACACACAATAGAAAAAAAATATCAGAAATACAATCCCGAGACAACATAAGGCATACCCATATATGGTCAACTGGCTAGCACTGTTCTTCAAAAAATTCCTGATTAACTCCCCTAAGGATCATGAGTAAAATGTTAGCACAGTGTTCATAAAGAAATCTATCATAAAACAACATAATGAAGACACACAAATAAGAAAGTACCCATGCTATTATAAACTTGCTATTAACATACAATACTCCTCAGCTCTTACCTTGTTTTGGAGAAAATTGATCCTTCAAGCTAGCTTCACAAGAAGCTTCTGTCTTTGTGTCCCCTTGTTTCGCAAGAACGACCTCCCCTTCATACATAGGCTCACGGTCTTCATAAATTCTCGTTCCTGATTCCAATATGCACTCCTCTCCCTCATAAATGGGCTCACTGTCATCAGCACTGGAACTAAAAACTTCAGGCACCTCTCCATCTTGCCTTCTCCCACTAGAAGAATCTGATTCACCATTGGTTTTGGCTAAACTGGAAGACACTGCAGCATCACAATCATGTGTAATAGGTTCTGGCTTATGTATATCAGATACAAAAATGGGAGGCTTTGTAACTTCTATGCCTCCAGTAGATTCAAGTGTCTGGTTTTCACAAGAAGGTGCAAGATGTTGTTCAGAAGACTCAGATGGTACATTCTCATTCAGGACCACAACATCAGTACTGGTTTCAACTAAATCGCTAGGATTTACTTTTCCGCTGCACTCTTGAGAACTTGATTGCACACGATCATTAACTTGCTCAGTCTTTAAAATAACCTCCTCTTTTGGGGTCACTTCAAGAGTTATCACTTCAGTAGCAGATCGGCTCAAGGCATTACAGTCTGCCGACAAGGATGTTACGAGCAAATCAGACTTCTGATTTTCATCCTTATTACAAATGTCAGTCTGTTCTTTAACAACAGGTTTGTGATCAGTGTGTTCCTCACTAGTAACAGATTCAACTGAAGGTGAATCATTAACTAAAGTAGGAGGATTAGCCTCAGACAATTTCAAAGCTCGGGCCAGCTCTGCTTCTTCTTCCATATCCCCTTTCCTTGCTACAGCATGATCAGAGGATGCCTTGGGAGACTCTTCAAAAGACATACCTCTAGAAAGGGAGGGAGAAGGAACACCAAGAACTGCAGTGGTAGCAGCAACAAAATCAACAGAATCTTCCCCAATATTCTTCTTTTGTTCACCGTCCATATTTCTTGTTTCGAGGGCAACAAGCTCCCCCATGAGAGTATTATACGACTTTAATCCAATTGCATTTGCAGCTTCACAATCCTGCTATAAACAGAAAAATGGCTATTCATGAAACCTGAGTGGCTAGCCTCGAGTATCAGGAAGCTAATCAAACATCCTTCAGAGGCTTTTAAGAATTAAAAGCCCCCATTTCAGGAAAGAGAAAAAGGCTTGAAAGAATCAAAAAGCGAGGAATAATAATGATTACTTTATCTAAATAATCTGTCATGTATGATCAAACAGGACTAGAAATATTCAGAGGATTTACACACATCTATCATAACCTTTTCTTCAAATATGCTCCCAAGCATATGCCACAACCTTTTATCAAATATTCCAAAAGAATACTAAGTTAAAAAAAGAACAAAATCTCCGGCACCCCATCGAGAATCAATTAAGCACTAAAGATACCCAAATATAGCAGATATTACTTATCTCTTCCGAGATAATGAAATTAAAAAGAGATACTGATAATTTGACATTTATATGAACAAAAAAGGACATCAATGAAACTGGATTCTTCTCTAAGCTAACCTAAGGGCTAATGCTAACTTAGAACTTCATAAACACATTAATACTAGTGTACTGTACAAAACTGAGGATACACAAAAAGCCCACAAGGCTCATAACGTTAAAGATACAGCGTTGAACACAATGTACAATATTTTGTAAATACACATATATGTAACTGTGAAAACAGGGAAATCAATCGCCATTGACTGTGGATGATTTAACAGAAATTTATTACCTGCGGATCAACTATCCAACCATGATACAATGGAATGTCCAGAAGATCAAATATTGCGCACTCACGAGTAAATTCAAAATCATCAATCCTGAAAATTTATTAATAAATGCAATTAATATATGTAAGCCTGTCCATCACCAAACAGGAATATTTTTGAGCCGTCAAGTGATAATAACATACATATTAGCAAAACTGCAACCTTACCTCGTAAATTTAATATTAACATCAATTCCAGTAGCAAGCCGAGGAAGCAAATCAATGGCATCAGCAATGTTCTGCTGTTGGTTCTCAACATAACCAGCATCTTTGTCCTGTACCCAATCAAAAGAGCTCAAATTTGACACCAACGATGAAGGGGAAGATCATCACTTTTCATGTATTCGAGAATACATCAGACAGCAAATAAGCGTCATAAAACACCATTATTTCTGCACCTCATTGTCGCGTACAAAAAAGTACTTACTTCAACATTACTGTTTGAATCAATTAGGCGCTCGGCAACAAGTGAAAGTAATTTCTCTTGCGAGACTTCAGCAACATCTGGGCTTAAGTTTATGTTGTTCTTCAACAGGAGGACATTACCTATAAGCATGGAATGCGTTAACTGTTACTAGTCAAATTATTGGTATTTTAATTTATACACCTCCTTTACATAAATTAAGATGAAAAAAATATTTTTCCCAAATTCCGATTTGCATCAAGTAAAAAGTCATATAAAATAAAGCTAAATTGAAGCTCAAACTCCACTCTCAATAGTGCTAACCAAATAGAGACCTAAAAAATCACAATTTCACTTCACACAATTTAAACACCACCAAAACAATCATTCCGATTGAACTTCAAACACCAGATTATCATACGAACATGTCTGATGATCATCTCCTTTACTATGAAGTACGAAGTGAAATGAAAGAACATAGCTTTCTCATATTCAAATTTCATTAAGAACTATTTCCTATTGAGCAATAGAGAAAAGTAAAACCAGAAAAATCACAAATCCAAAAAAGCCAAACCATAGCTCCAAGTTACAGTTAAGGTTTTCAAAAGCAGACCAAATAAAGGTCTAAAAAAGTCACAAAGTTAAAATCCGAATGCTGCCAAAGACTAAATCAAGCCAAATCATCGTTGCAATTCCAGTTTCCGAAACGCAAATAAAAAAGGAATAAAAATCATAAAAAACTGCCAAAAAATTAACATTAGAAGAACCCTGGTCCATGAAACCAGAGAAAACTGTCAGTTCCAAATCCCCAAATGCAAGCAAACAAAAACCTATACACCACAAGTTTCACTCAATCCAAATGCAACAAAACTATCAATTAAATAACGAAAATCCCGGAATGCGAAACGAATAAAGACCTAAAAATCACAAATTTCACACAATCAAAATGGTGTCGAGAAACTAAAGATTGTAAAAATCCTAAATCCAAGCCAATCTTAGCTCCAACTCAAAATTCCCCAAATAAAAGCAAAATAAAGACCTAAAATTTGCAATAATCACAGCATCCAAAGACAAAAACAATAAATATTACTGAATTCAAAAAGTCACACATTCATACACAACTAATCACGACAATCATTAATTAACCAAAACGTTGCCAGAATTATGAAATCCTACAGAGATGGGAGGAGGGGACATACAGACGGCAGGAAGAGGTCAGGGGCCATTGTCACTTTGTAAAATAAAATGTTCCGAACAATCATTGCCACTTACTGTGAAGTCAATTGCAAGATCATAGGTTTCCAATGTAAAAATCTTGGAAAAATAACCAGCCACATATAACAAGAGAAAGGCTGAAACTAGGAAAATCCGCAATCCATAATGCAGGTTAAATAAAAACCTACAAGTGACAAATTCAACACAATCCCTAAATCCCAATATACATACATATATATATTTTATGATTTTGGCCAAGTCTTCAAGGCCATAAAACAGAGACACATTATGAGCATTTAAGAGAGTAAAATGATGAAATAGAGAAGTATTTCCGAAATTTTTATGTGATCGGAATATGGAGTATTATTAGACTACTGTAAGACCAAGTCTATTGTATGGAAGTAAATATTGGATTACTAAGTGTAACACACAAAATCCCTAAAAAATTGGAGAACAAAATAATTTTATTGATATTTAAATTTGGTGAATATAATCATTGGTAATTTCAAATTATAAAAAATAAAAATCATTTAATTATTCGCTTCGATTTGGATTTGATTTGGTTAATTTGACTCAAGGGTCTGGTGATGTGTTCTCGTGATGGTTTTGATTTGATTTTGACTTGGTATTTTGAGGGTCTTGCGACTTATTCTCAATTGGCTTCTTGGTTCTTGGTTTGAGGGGTTTTAGCTTGATCTCGAGAATATTTGTTTGACTTGTCCTGAGAGTTTCATAACTTTTTCTTAATAAAGACTTTGATTTTATTTATCTTAAGGGTTTCAGAGCTTTATCTCAAGAAGAAACTTAATTTAATTTATCTTGAGGGCTTTAAAGCTTAATCTCAAGAATGAACTTGATTTGATTTATCTTGAAGATTTTACTGCTTGATCTCTAAAAATAGTTTCATTTGATTTATCTTAAGTGCTTTAGAGCTTGCTCTTGAGAAGGAACTTAATTTAGTTTACCTTGAGGGTTTTAGAGCGTGAATTCAAGAAGAAACTTAATTTGATTTCTCTTGAAGGCTTCCCAGCTCGTTCTCAAGAAAAGAGTTTGATTTGATTTGCCATGAGGGCTTTAAAGCTTGATGTCATGGTGAGCTTAATTTGATTTGTATTGAGAGTTTCACAGCTTGTTCTCAAGAAGAAACTTGATTTGATTTGTCTTTTCTTGAGAGCTTCGCAACTTATTCTCAAAAATGAACTTGATTTGACTTATGATATATGGCTTTGATGGTTTGTTATAAATCAAAGACTTGATTTGTCAATTAATGTCTGATATGCGGCTTGAAAGCTTATTGCGAATTAAAGAGTTATTTTGTTGATAAATGCTTGATTCATGGCTTTAATTTTGTTGAGGAAGGCCTTGTGTACGACCTGAGTAGCCTGTTACGGATCAAAGGTTGAATTTGATGAAGAATGCATCATGCCTGGCTTGAGAAGTTTGTTGCAAATCGAATACTGGATTTGATGAAAAAAGCCCAATGTGCGGCTTGAGTAACTTGTTGCGGATTAGAGGCTGGATTTGATGAAAAATGCCCGATTTGCCGCTTGAGCTGCTTGTTGCGAATTGAAGGTTGTATTTGATGAAGAATGCCCGATGCACGACTTGAGTAGCTTGTTGGGGATTGAATGCTAAATTTGATGAAAAATACCCAATGAGTGGCTTGAGCAACTTGTTGCGGATTGAATGCTAGATTCACGACTTGAGAAGTTTGTTACAGATCGAATATTAGATTTGATAAAGAACGCCTGATGTACGACTTGAGTAGCTAGTTGCAAATTGTAGGCTGGAATTGATGAAAAATATCCTATGCGCGGCTTGAGCAGCTTGTTGTAGATTGAATGTTGGATTTGATGAACAACACTCGATGCACAACTTGAGCAGCTTATTGCATATCAGATGTTGGATTTGATGAAAAACTTCCAATACGCGGCTTGAAAAGCTTGGTACAGATAGAGGGCTGGATTTGAATAAGAACACCCGATGCGGTGCTTGAGCAGCTTGTTATGGGCCGAAGGTTGGATTTGATGAAAAATATCCAATGCGTGGCTTGAATAACTTGTTGCAGCTTGAGAACTGGATTTCAAGAAGAACATCTGATGCGCAGCTTGAGTAGCTTGTTGCAGATTGAGGACTGGATTTGATGAATAATGCCCGATGCCCGGCTTGAGTAGCTAGTTGTGGATCAAATGCTGAATTTTCATTCCCATCTTTAAAGCTTCTTCATCTTGAATTACTTTCAAAGATTCTCTCTATAATTGCCCTGTTTCATAGAACTTTCGTATTGGAGAGTTGTATTGTGTTGTTTTAAAATGAGTGATTGAGGCCTCTATTTATAGTGGAGGATGGGGGAGTTTTGGATAACCTCCAAATTATTTGATAATTATCTCTATCTAATTAATTAAAAAAATGGATTATCTTGTATGATTATTATCTTTATTGATCATTATCTTTAAAAGATAATTATACCTTTATTTAATAATTATCATATTTTACTTAATGATATATCAATTGAGAATGATTATCTTCAATTTGCCAAAAATTTACGAGCCAACAATAATATTAATAAGTTCGAATTAAACTTATTTAAAATTAAACTTATTCTAAAATAAGTTTAAATTTTAATATATTGCTTATAGTAAAGAGTAATATATAAGCAAATTATTTTTTAGGGTATTTTTGTCTTTTGGTTAAAAGTGATACATTTTGGTAAATAATTTTAAACACTTACCCATTTTGGCAATTTACTCATATATTTTTGTCGTTTGGTTAAAAATTTAGAGACTTTGTTCTCCTTCTCCAAATACTATCTCCTTACAAATAATAGTTCTATTTATGTTTCCGTATATCTAAAAAATATTGTACACTTTGTATTTGGAACATTCAATAGTTGCAAAGTTAAATAAATTGCCACTTTGGTCTTCTCATAATTACGAGAGACACGAATAAGAAAAGGATTCTTTAAGGTAGTTTGATAATGTTAATTCCAATAAATTTTCGAATTGATTTTTCATTTTCTTGAAATTGTTTAAAACTAAATGACCATTCATATAGGTCTATTAATTATGGACAAATGGACTTAAAATCTTAGGATTATCAAAGTAGAAGACAATAATAATATAATTGGTTTTAAAATAGACAAATTATTCATAAGTACACACATTTTGGTCAATTGATGCGATATTCGTTGTTTGAGGAGGGCTTCACATCCATTGAAAGGCTCAATTATGTCATTTCACAAAACTTTAAGACTCGTGTTGTAAATTGGAACTCTGTGGATCAAATAGAATCTATTTTGAAATTATAAGAACCATTGCCTTAATTAACCGCCCTTTATTTTTATTTTATTTTGTACAATTTATGTAATCAATATTATTATACTAGACGGAATTGATTAGTGGTATAGCAAAATGAAATTTATGTGTATATTGTCCTCTTTGATACATATACCCCATAATCAGTGCCTAGTCACTTGGACTATAACTAATTAATCAGTCCCAAAACCATAAGGTGGAAGAAAATATGCAGACATGCATAGCCAAAACGAAAACAAACATATAACAATCACATGTACATGAAAAAATAAATAACACCATGATATTTTATAACGAGGTCTGCTCACTTTGTAGGGCTACGTTATCAGCTATTTATTTCATTATAATAAAAATACAATTACAATGAATAAATGAACACGCACACGATACAACAAAGAATCCCCAATTCAATGCTGTGTAATAAATTGAGGTGAGAGAATTTTCTTTTTCCCAAGATTGCTTTCATTGAAACCATTCTCCAACTCACTTTCTACTATTCATGAAGCCTAGGAAATTCCTTTATAGTAGTCGTATTATACAACTATCTTTTATAAACCAGAGGATTGTCGTATCACTCATTATGAGAACCCAAGAGAACACACTCCCCAACATTAGGACAACCCCCCGATGAATAAGAAGAAACTCAACCCCTCCACCATGGGTCAAAACCCCAATGGAAAAACCCTCACAAAATCAAACATTTATCACATATATAAATAAGCCATAGGCATATTTATATAGTCACAAGAGTCTTATAATTCATATATGAAATAAATCTCTATCAACTCCTGAGTCAAACATTATAAATTGACTTTGACCATATCAGGCCGATCGATTCCGATCGATCACAGCTGCTTATCGATCATAAAGATCACTTTCAATATGAACGATCGGAGGGATCGGTCGGAAATCGTTATTTCGCACACCATGCTTCAATTTGATTCTCGCTTAGCCTTACAGTATTCCCGAGATTTTTCGTTGCTGATTCTAATCCCAAAACTCAGGGTACACTCGGATTTTGAATCATTATCTCACCACACTACTTCTTGTAAGTAAAAAAAAAATAAAAAAACTCTTAATTAATTTGAAATATTCAATCACTACAATTTTTTTTAAATTTCACGATTGTCCTTTACAATCATTAGTGATTAAAATAATATAAATTTTAACATGAGCAGCATTGGTCATTTGTTCTACTTTCAAATTTTGAAATCCTATTTTTCTTTTTTAACTAAAACTTTGTGTCTCTCATATCGGATATATTATTTATGGACCAATGAAGTATATATAATACCATCTTAACATATAAATAGTATGTCTTGGCTCTAGAATTTGTTTATCCACCTGCCTTAGGATGACTGTTTTCTACATCTATTGATTTAAACAATGTACCGTTGTCTTATCCACATCTATGTATATGATAGGATAGTGTAGGGAAGAGGATAGACTTGCAAGATTAATCTATCTCTATCATTTTAGGTTGAACAATGTGATTTAAGATAATTATTAATTGGTATTAATTGTAAAAAAATATATATATTTATTTTATTTTATTATCTTTTATTAAATATTCAAAACATATATTATATTTACTTAAAAAATATTATATTAAAAAAATAATTAATACTTAATTGATTTTCTAAACTAAAAATTAAAAAGGAATGGAAAAAAATTTATAATGTAACAATTAAAAATGAATGGAGGGAGTATATTCATAAACATATTTTTCCATATAAAAAGAATTGGGTTTTGCCCTTATTAAGAACTCATAAAAATACTATTCTTGAATTCAATAATACTATTCTTTTTGAATTTTGGGTATATGTCCATGTAAGTAATATTAGCATTTCATTTTCAATAATAACAATAATGATACGCAATTAAAATGTACCGTATGAGGTCAAATGCTGTAGTATTCGACAAATTGAATCGTTTTATAATTACAAAAATCCCCCACTGCATAAAAAGTAACATTTTCCCCTCAAAATATAGTGGGCCTTTTGATAAGGTAGTAGGTAGTGGCGTTTTCAAATATGTGTTAGAAAAGTCTTTATAAATAATATTTGTATAATTAACTTGGCATTATTATGTAATGGATAAACATCCGTTGCATTATTCTCGCCAAGGATATGTATTAAAATTCTGCAAATCATTTTATTTATTCACAATTATGAGTAGTCTTATACACATGCAACGCTAGTTGTGGCATGAACTATTTGACCATTTGTTTTGAAACATTTTTCGATTAAAATATGATCTAAAATTACACTTTGAGCCCACGAGGTTTCTGATATTTCAAATATTCCCCTGAGGTTTCTAAAATTTCACCATGCCCCCATTAGGTTTGGTGGCCCCAAAATTTATGGGGGCAAAATGAAAGTGAAATTATCTATAATAAATAAATAAATAATTTGTTAAAATATGTTTTAAATAGTATATTTTGTGTAATTTTTTGTTATAATTTTTTATTAAAAAAATTATTGTTTCCAAATATAATATATTTCTTATTACAGTGAAGATATTTTATTTAATATTACCTAATATTAAGTTCTAAACTAATAAAATAAGAAAATTAAATGAGATAATATGGTCCTTATACAATAAAGTCTAACTTAAATTATAAGTGGGGGCAAAGTGTAAATTCCGAAACCTTTGGGTGTAATCTGAAATTGTTAGAAACATCATGGGGCAAAGTGTAATTTACCCAAAAACTATTTAGTCAATAATAATAATCAAAGTAACAGTCAGTTTCATCTACGCCCAAGGTTACCATCACAAAACGTAAGAAATAAAAAAAAAAAGCTACAATTCCTTTTTGTTGAGTGCACAAAACAAAAAATCTATTCAGGTTCTTTAAATTGTCAACAGCCTTTTTTCACAAGCGGTCAAACTTCTAAGTACAGTCGACACCGACATTTCGATTAGGACCTCTGAATTCCCACATGCATCCTCTCTTCTGGACTTGATTATGTGTATGTACAGACATAGGATCACATTGGTAGCTATAATAATTTATTAACAGAATTTAAAACATCTGTAGTATACAATCACTGAAATAAAAAGTGAAACACAAATTAAATCAAATGAAATATATTTTTTAATTTTTTATACCGATGACACCAGTCGAAATCACATTATGACCTTATCCCCTTAAACTCAAATTTGTCCCCCACTAATCTACCAGCCTATATCGGTAATGAATTTCCAAGGTACAACGTATGTTCTCACGACTCGAAGGAAGCTGCAATCGAAGAGTGCCTTTGATGGTGCAGTACTCACTTTCTCACGTTTTATTGAGTTTTTGATAGCAGTGGTTGAGAAAACTCCAAACCACTCACAAGCAGTGGTTGAGTGAGGTCTTCCAGAAGCTCTGAACTTATTTGTCAAGTTTTGAAACTCCTAGGTCTCAATTATCTTGGTTCGAACCACACATGCACACCTAAATCATTGATTACAGATTATTAAGCAAAGCACTACCATGGTTTTGGTATATGCTAAAATCTCATTCTTGTCATATTTTTTCTTTCATTTACGTGCCCATGGCACTGGATACCACAACCAAACAAGTTGAGCTAAGCCAAGCCAAGCCAAGCTTTGGTCTAATTTTTTTTTAGACTTTTGCTCGGCTCATTTGCCAAAACTAACTTTGTGCGAGTGGATCTCGAATGATTTTGAGCAACTATGCTAATTAAAACCGAAAATAAACAGGCGTGTAGAGTTAATTATGTGGGTTTTGTGCAAGCACATGCAGAACTGAAACTCACAGTGATATTTACTTTTAAGTTTCATAAAATCGTAGCTCTTACTAATAATTTACTTATAATACAGTTATTAGACCTATAACATAACCCTTTTACAACTGTCCAATGATTTAGACAGTTAATTAAGGTACAGCTGTTGTATCAGAAATGGTTGGAAAGTTGATCAGACGGTTTATCTTACTTTACATATGTAGTTGTATCTATAATTAAATTAAATTAAATTAAATTGGATCCTGCTTTTGCATCAGTATAATAATGATTCAGAGTTAATTAATTATGGTTATGAGCTGGCACATGCATTTAAAGATAGGTAATTGTCACTTATATCTCACGAGATTACTGATAAATATGTTGATGCCCTCTCATGCTTTTGGAAAATATTAATTTCCAATAGGACGTCTTGTAGGTCAAATGTCACTTGATAAAATTTTGAAAATGAGTGAGATTTTATACGTGTACGTGAGATTTTTTTATATATTATCATACATGTGCTGCCACGTAGAAGATAGAAAATTGACATATAGGAAAAATAAATCAATATTATAATTAAAAATCTCTCTCTCATACATAGCAACACATGTATGATATTATATAGAAAATTCGTACATATAAATATGTATAAAATCTATATCATTTGAAAATATGTTTATGTTGTCTGTAGTAATCTCAAAAGCATTTCCATTGTCCATAGTGAACTTTAAATCTATGAAATTATGGAATTTTAAAACAAAAATTAGTTTAGTATATATTTCATTCCAATAATATTTAACCTAACACCCACGTATGTTATATCCAATAATCATTTTTTATTTATTTTATTTATTATTATTATTTTTTTGATATATGTGGTTTCCGTATCGGCTTGCGCCGTCCGACTAATCCACAGGGTCCAGTGCCTCGCACCCACGATAATTTCCAACACGGACCAGGGTTCAACCTAGAAATCG
>MKEJ01005965.1:0-10353 GCA_001753735.1 Embelia ribes | reverse complement strand
CAGTTGAACAAAAATTGAAAATTTTGGCCAACCTCGTTTCAGATACAGCTTGTTGAGGTGCAAAAATAATACTAAGCAAAAATAGACACCAATATTTATGTGATTTGGCTAAATGTGCCTATGTCCACGGAGAGGAGATAGATTTTATTTAAAAAATCACTCAAAAAGATATATAAAAACTCACAAAAGTTTTGTACACTCGCAACGTTTCTTTCTCTTTGCTTTTCTATTTTTGGTGTACATTTTAAAGCATGCATATTTATATTACAAAAGTGGTCATGTTTCATGCTCATTCTATCACCATCAACCCCATATAAAAGCTCTACCAAAATGCAAGCACGACAAGCCTCTAACCTGGACTTAAGCAACCTCCAATCTTGACAAAATGAGTTGTAATGTTGTGAACATTGGGACCTTAAAAAGGTCCATCGGTGATTTGCAGACTATGAGCTTTTCCTGTAGGAAGTCGAGTCTTCTACTTGTAATTACATCATATCATATTTGATCTATCCCACCTACATTGTATGATCTTTCTTATCAGATACTCTCAAAGAATTAAACGACTAGCTCGTATATGATGTAACACTTTTTGCCAAAATTTATGCGGTCTGTTCTTCTTACTCTAATTTCTTTTTTTCTTGTGCTTTTTATATTTGTCAACATAAAATTTGTCTGTCTTCCTGATTTATTATAGACATTTTCCGTTTCTTTTCTATTTTTTATGATACCGTGGCAAGGCTAAAACCTGGAAGTGGGTATGGTTTACATGTTGAAATAATCTGCCAATTCTCTTAAAGTGAATGTAATTTTAAACTTTCGCTTCAGGATTTATTTAAGGCTATGTAACTACCCACTTATTAAGTTTATTGGGCATACATATTGGACAATTTTTGGGCTATCTAATACAGATCAACTCCCTCCACCACTTATATCGGGCATTACATAATTTTGGGCCTATTTATATGCAATTCAAATATATTGGACCGTTCCCTTGTAATGGGCCCAATAATTTAATGGTGGTTTAAATAATGCCCTCTAATTTGGTTGGTTTTGGACTATATCGGATGAAAGAACATTTAAATTACTTTATTTGATCTGTCTAATTAACTCTGATAACGTAGTACTTTTTATTTAAAAATAATACCGATGCTTTAAATAATACCCATGCCGTCTGTTCAGCTTGTCATTACAAAATCAAGGTAACTTTTCGCTACGAAACCACAACATCAAACCATGAAAATCATTCGCTGTCGATGCGAAGCTAACAACGAAAAACACTATCAAGGTAACCTCGCGCTTTGAAACAACCCATCAATGGAAGAAAAAAAAAAGTATATCAAAACGGGACATAAAAAGAACTTGAACTGTATTAGACAAGGAAATATTGTAGCTTTACAAAATGAACGCGACCTGAATACCACTAAAGGCCGACGAACATCATAACCATCAGTAAAAAGCTGTGCACTACAGAAACAATTCGCCATAAAAAGCTTCCTATACCTGAAAATCAAATGTAACCTATCGACACTAAACCCACAATCCGGATATCAAAAAGTTCATCCATAAGTTAAGATCACAAAAGCAAGAACATGTCAGTCTTAAGTCCTGTTTGGTATTAAGCTTATATTCCAATGCTTTAAACATTTCCTTCCAAATGCAGTACTGGGTTTACAACACTTTACCGCATTTTCAAAGAAAATGATACGCACCACAAAAATAAGAAAAATACCAAACTGACTTCTAAAACGTGCTTTCGAACGAAATCCGGAATTGGGTAGCATCTATAGGCTTGGGGCAAGAAACATTAGCAAGTCCACGAAGCAACCTGACCACATCCGCTGTATCATCAAGATAATATTTAGCTTTGCTTGGCTTTCGCCCAACCGTACAAGCGAATATCTCAAGGGGTACCGACACGTATGGAGAAGAAACTCGGCTTAATATGCTCTCAAACATATCTTCATCTGATCTATCATCTCCAATGCACATCACAAAATCAGGGGCCTTACCGTCATTAACCAGTCTCGTGAGAACTTTGTCTGCGACCAATCCTTTACTCACTCCCTGCACATTGCAATAAATTGCCAAATTTGAGAAATGAATATATACTTGATGCTAGTTTGGCAGCATATTAAAAATGTTTTTCACACTTGTACTTTTAGATACCATTTAGATACCAATTACAACTTCTGTACTTTCAACCATGTTTTTATCACCCACAAAACTTCTTACAACCAATATCATAAAGGATATATATATGTGTATATATATATATATATATAGACGGCCCAGTGCATAAATTTCCTGCATTGTGGGATTTAGAAGGGTTTAAATCTGCAATAATAATAAAAATATATTATATATGAATCTACAAGAATATTGATAAAATATATGAAAAACTATATGTAATATAAAGACAGACACATATTTTCAAATAAAATACTTTCAATTATATATATAAATAATGAAATTATCATATAAAAATGATTAAAAATAATCTTTTTTTATGAGTTCCCTAATATTACTAAAATTTTTTGGAAGTGAGTTTCCCGTAAAAGTTTCGGAAACACAGTTTCAGTATGGAACTGTTTCCGGAGGAAGAAAAATAATGTTTCACCCGACCAAAACGATGAGTAGTTCGAAGGTGAAAAAGTAACCTTCAAGAATTTGACACTATCCATCAAGAAATGTTTGAAACTCCCCACAATCAAACTTCTTTATTTCTCATACAATCCCCGCATATATATGATCAAATGATCATTACCCTGAAATATATGATTCCTGCAACTGCCACATGCGCGTGTGTAACATGTGTGTGCACTTTCACTTGTGGGTGTGGGTGTGGGTGTGGGTGTGGGTGTGACAGAAATGATCATACCTGTGGCTTGGCTTCAACGATATGTCGACCCCTATTGACAACGGCCGGTTCATTTGCAAGTACATTTTCCAAATGATCCAACAATTCCTTGGCTTGGCAGGATCCAAAGTCAGGGTCGGCATCTAGATGGTGCCACACCAAAGCACTCTCTTTTATTTCCATGTTCGAGCCATCGGTTGCCTCTGTGTACAACTTCATTATAGGTTCCACAATTTCCTTCCACTCAAGATCCGCAGTCAAGGGACTGGTTTCCCAATCAGTCTTTGATCCCCATCTGTTTCAAGAAAGAAAAAATAACTAAATCTAATACGAAAGAAAACAAAAAGAATCAGAATACTTTCTTCCATTCAGCTAACAAGCCAAATGGTAGGCCTTCAATATTTATCAAATGGTTAACTTATTATTCTATTAAAAAAACACTTTGGCACTTTCTGATTTTTCTAAAGTAGCAAGATTTATATATTACATGCATTGATAGTTTCGTGGCAGTAATTTTCGGGATTCTACCAACTCAGGTGGCATAAGAAAGCAAGAAAAGCTGGTAATTAGATCTGCAAACAATTAAGTTTTAAGCTGCACAACCAACCATCAAGAACTAAAAAGCAAATAATAGTGAATTGAAGAGAGACGAGGAAGAAAGAGAAACAGGCCAACCTTGTGAAATACCCATGTTCAGCAGCAATTCCCACCCTTTCACAAGGAGCAAGCCACTCGCTTAGTGTGGTTCTTCCCCTCCCACTAACAATGAATACTGTGTTCTTAGGGTCGTTACATAAAGTATTCAGAGCAGTTAAAACTTGAGGGCTTGGACTTTTGACAATAGAACTTTGGGGAACAATGGTACCATCATAATCCAAGAATATTGCCCTTCTATTTGTCCTTGTGTAAGCTGATACGATGTGGTCAACAGACAACTTCCTAAAACTCGGGGAAAGGGAAACAACTCTAAATCCCAAGCCTAAACCAATCCCCCAGCAACGCTTACTGTAGTGATCTTTGCAGGCTCTCTCTAAATCCTGCATGAAGCTCCGTGCCCAGTATCCCACATCATGAGAACTAACATATCGGTAATGTTTTTCGTGCCTCAATCGCTTTTCAGAATCAGCCATGGTTATAGCTGAATTCATGGCCTCAGCCACAGCATCGATATCCCATGGATTGACTCTAATTGCTCCACTTAAAGATGGTGAACAGCCTACAAATTCTGACACAACGAGCATGCTTGTGCGAGGGGAATCTGTTTTCATACCCATTTCTTTGTCCATAGCAGGAGATCCCTGTCGGCAAACTATATACTTGTACGGAACCAAGTTCATACCATCTCTCACTGCATTCACTATACAACACTCAGCCACAGCATAGTAGGCAGATTTTTCATAACGAGCTACAGGTCGATCAATTAGAACAATTGGCTCATAATCAACAGACCCATAGACTTCATTAATCCTTTTGGCAGTTGAATATGTTTCTCTCTTAGTTTCTTGCACGTCCTTTCCTGAGCTCCTAGCAGGGTTCACAATTTGAACCAAGACTAACCGGCCACGCATATGCTCACGTTCCTGCAATAACTTTTCAAAGGCTAGCAGTTTCAAACTGATGCCTTTAAATATATCCATGTCATCAATTCCAATGATCACTTTTTTATCTCTAAACTGCTCTTGGATCTCTTTAGCTCTTGTAGATGTTTCAGGGAGATTAAGTACAGATTCCAGTCTACCCATATGAATCCCTACAGGTAGAATTTTGATGTACACTGTGCGACCAAAATAATCTAGCCCAATATGCCCTCGTTTTGATTCGTAGTCCAAACCTAGCATCCTACTACAGCATGAGAGGAAGTGGCGAGCATAGTCAAACGTTTGGAAACCAATGAGATCACAATTCAGCAACCCTTTAAGAATTTCATCTCTGACTGGCAGACTACGATATATTTCTGAAGATGGGAATGTATTATGGAGGAAGAACCCTAGCTTGACTCGATTGAAGGCTTTCCTCAAAAAAGTAGGGAGGACCATGAGATGATAGTCATGAACCCAAACAAAATCATCCTCGGGATTAATTACTTCCATGACCTTATCTGCAAATAATTTATTTACAGACACATATGCTTGCCAAAGTTGGCGATCGAAGCGATCACCATGATCAGGGCACATGGGTAGCATGTAATGGAAAAGAGGCCATAATTGCTGTTTGCAAAAGCCATGATAAAATTTCTTCTGGAGATCAGAGGGTAAAAACGTGGGCACGCAATTAAAGTTGTCTAGAAGTTTCTGCTCTACTTCTTCCCTTTCACTGGCATCTACTTCGGCCTTGAGAGAACCCACATACATAAATTCAGTTTCAGGGGGAAACCCATCTTTCATTTGTAAGTAAAGCGAATCCTCATCCCAGCTAAAGCACCATTTAGAAGTTTCCTCATCCTTGTGAGCGTGCAAAGGTAACATATTTGTCACAATGATTTTCCTCTCATGACAAACAGATGAGGAACCATCTGAATCCCCATCCAAGTCGGAGATAATTCCAGGTACAGTCATCACTCTCGGAAGAGCTCTAGGTGTATGAGAAATATCAAGCAAGCCCCCATAAGCTAAATCCAAAAGATTCACACATGATCTAGACTCCATCACTGCTAGAAAAAGTTGTAGGCATACAATTGATGATCACTTTTAACTCCACTTGTAAATAGACCAGCTGCAGGTCTCTCAAAATAAGCAATCTAAAAACCAATAAAGCAAGAAATTATGTTGATAGTATCTCACTAAATACTGTATTTGCACATAACATACATATCATCAAACTTAACTGAGAGAAACACAATAGCATCATCTGTCAGAATCACATTCAAAGGACCTATTTCTATACACTCTTCAGTTTCAGATACAGAAGAAATGGAAACTTCAGATGAAGAATCCTCTTGAAATTCTACTAATACATCCTACTAACCATAAAAGCTTCACTTTTGACATGTTCACTCTGTATAAATAACTATGGAGTACATTGTAGGCCAGATGTACCTTGAAACCTTGAATAATTAATTACATCAACGAAGTGGATTCAGGAATGAACCAGAATAATGACTCTGAAGGCATTATCAAGCAATAGGCTGTAACTGCATGTAAAATACATTGTAGTCATCGTGACAAGACAGATTAGAAAATACAACAGACAGGGATTAGTTACTGATTAGTACTTCAATAATTTTAAATGCAGATTATTATTTTATTTATTATTATTATTATTATTTTGCAAAAGAAAAATATATTGTTCTTAATCTACGAACAAAATTACATATCAACACTAAGAATATAAATAACTCTGGTGCACAGGGATTAGCAATTCAATAATTTTAAATGTGGGTTCTTGATCTGCAAAATCTCATTTCGACAAAAGGTATTATGCTTATACGGACAAAGGGGAAATATGCCCAAGGGAAGAATACTAATAACTCCTGTATCAACAGGATTTCTGAAATGGGAAGAAAAAATTATTTATATCAAATTGGTGTTGTAAAATTAATACTAATCCATATATGTTTTCCACAAATACCAATAATGTCTACCACAAAAGATATTTGCATAATTTTACTAAAGAAGATGGAAATAAATTCTGATGTGGGAAAATCAACTGGAAAGAAAAATAGAAATGATTCAAGAAGTACAAATACCAACAAAAGCATGAAGACTACATGAATGGAAACAAATAATCTTCCAATTGCTCACTAAATAATGTTTCTAAAACGTAGTCATATTTCAAAATCGTCCTCCCATATTGTCCCATATTATCAAATAAAGACATTTTAGTGTTCCGAATAAGTCATTAAGCGCGTAAAAAAACAAGATTATAACAAGAGCTGCCCATTACAACAAATATTGTGATATTTCTCCGGATAAGGACAAGCACATTTACAAGCAATAATTTGTGATCCCTTAATATAGTTAGATCCATACTAATCATGTGAAGCTAATTTTAAAATCACTACTACATTTTTCATCAACTTACTTCAACTTACCTAACCAAGATTATCCGTTTCATTTGTATGGAAAAATATCTTCTAGTAATTCCGAAAAGGGAAAATATCAGTTTATATAATCAATTTTACCACACACAAAAACAAACAAAACGCAAACACGCATACACGCACACATACATACACACACGTATATATATATGACTAAACATCCATTTATGGAGTAACTTTAAATTGCAAAAGAAACAAATAAAATCAATAAAACAACAAAACTCCGCCCGAATTTAAGAGTAATTAAATACTGCACAATGTTGGTGTAACAAATTTTTTTAAATTTTTACACCAGTGGATTCCTTAGCAGGGGAAGGGCTAAAGAATCCATTGGTGTAAAAATTCAAGAAAAAAATAACCCGATTAAATTATACAACCAACAATCCTGAATTTGTAGACCTATCAAACATAATAAACTAGATCCAAATTCAAGAATAAAATAACCCGATTAATTGAAGAAAAATGTCTATTTAAAAATTTTAACATCAGCAAGGCCTCAAATTTTGTAAAATATAACTTTTAAGTTCAAAAATTATAGTAGGTTAAATTGGCCAAAATACAAAATCGTAATTGTTGCATTTATCTAGAATTTAAAGAAAATTATAAAAATAATCATAGAACCAACAAACCAAATTTGGAGAACTCAATAAACTATAAATTCAGCCTAAACTAGAGAATAAAATAAAAGATTAATTTCAAAACCCCGCTCATGTAATTTTTTTTTTCTACTCTGTTTAAATCAGCAAGTTTCACTCAAAAACTTGTGTATAAATATTGAAGAAAGAAATTTCCCTGTACATTAAATCAGCCAAAAAACACATTTTAATTCTTGCTTTACTCTAAATTGCAAAAAATAAATCTACAACCCGAAAACCCGAATTTGTAGAGCTCAAAAATAATAATCCACCTAAATTCAAGAATAAAATATCAGATTTTATTTCCATATATAGACAAAAAAACTCTAAACATGGACAAAATTCATTTCTATACATGGACAATGTAAATCTTATTTTTTTTAAATCAGTGATTTTATTACCTTGGCCTAAATCAGTAAAAAAAAATAACAATAATTAAATTAAAAGTGAAAATTAACTGTAGGCAAAATCGGAAGATATACAAGTCGTAATTTCTCTAATTGAGACTGGAGAAAATTCCTCACCTGACAAGATCCAGACCGTTAAAACGATATACAAAAATATACATACATAGATGCATATATATATATATATACATAGCATAATAAATCTCCAAAAACTATCAGGAAAAAAAAAAACCTATTAAACATCAAATTCAACTCGTAGAGACAATAAAACGATCAAAAACCATAAAACAAACGGCCGTTAATTAACGGAGACTCCGTGCTTAGAGGCTTACCGGTGAGTAACGGCTGTAATTGACGGAAAAGTGAGGCGAGGGATAGCTCTGGTTCGACGTTTGAATTCGCTAGAGAGAGAGAGAGAGAGAGGGAGAGAAATGGGTAGAGAGAGAGATGGGTAGAGAGAGATAAATAGTGCTAATTGAATATTGTGGATAGAATATGCCTTTTTGTTTTCACTTATTTACGCCTGTGCCATAAACGTTTTCGTTTTATGGTCAATTTAGGGTGAACTACACTAATGGTCCCCGTCGTTTCAAGTAAAGTTCTAGGTAGTCCCTGTTGTTTTATAATTTGGGGAAACGGTCCCCACGTTGTCTGAAACGGTGACACGTTTTCTTTCTCAATGTTTAAGAAATGTTACATGTTCTGTCCTTTCTATAGTTTTTTTTTCTTTCCAGAATTAGTAATAAAAAAAAATCAGATTAGAATACCATTAGCGTTATTAACCCGTCAAGTTACAAAAAAAGATTAAAAAAAATTAGAGGGTAGCTGGAATAAAATTCAATCATGATTATATGCGTAAGCAAATTGTAAAAACGTTTATGTATTTATATTTCGTGTATTGATCTTTTTCTTAGACGAAATAGGATCATCCCACGGTTATAAGCACTTAGATTTTGTGCATTTTTTGTTCATTATTGTCCGTATTGAATATTTGGATAACTTATATAGAATTTATATACAGATTATCATTGTAATTACATCTAGTATGTTATCATTTCCTTACCATATCATACGGGAAGTAACAAATGTAAGTGCAAGCACAAATTCTTCATATTGAATCATTTTTGTTGCGAAAATAAAAAAAATAATGAGGACGCAGGATTTTACAGAGAGTGGCCGAGTTCAATGGTCAACTATAAAATGTTAAAATATTTTTTGTTCAGAAATGACCGTATTGTGGGAATATCGAAACTTTTTAAATTTGTATCGATAATTTGCAAGAGTTCTGAATTATATAATGCATTATGGAAACTTTTTGGTTGATTTCCTTCAATTAGTTAACCTTAATTGGAATTGGATAAACCTATGCCTTTATATGGTCAATTTAGAGACTAATTTGAAATTTTTAATTACTTACAGTATAACAGATTTTATTTATTCATTTATTTATTATATTATTATTATTATTATTATTATTATTATTATTATTATTATTATTGCTAATTTCCTCAAATATTCGAGTTCGCTCTCTAAATTTTACTACCGCATGGAAATTGGGATATATATACTTCCATATTTGTAGTCACATTTTGATTTCTATTAAAAATAAATATATTTTGGAAATTATTTGGTTAATTTCCTTCAAATATTCTCGCCACAATCTAAATCTTACTACCATGTGAAAATTTATGATCTACTTCCAAATTTGAAATTTCTAGTCAAATTTTTTACTTTTACCATCATATTCAAATATATTATGGGAACTTTTTGGTTGATTTCCTTGAAATATTCTAGTCACAATCTAAATCTTTCCGACGTATGAAAATAATGATAAATTTCCAAACTTATAGTAGGGTAGTCTAAATAATATTACTATTTTTTTTAGAAGAGGTGAACTGTAACTTTATGCGAATGATCAAAAAGTGCAAGGTTAAAGAGGTTTTTAAAAAAATGAATATTAACAAAGCAGTCGGACCAGGGGATTTCCCTATTGAGGTTTGAAAAGTTATGGAGGTTGTGGGGTTGAAATGGTTAACAGCCCTATTCAACAAAATTTGGCGTAATGAGAAGATGTCCGATAAATTGAGAAATAATACTTTAGTACCTTCATATAAGAATAAGGGTAATATACAAAATTGTTCAAATTATCGTGTTATTAAACTCATGAGTCATACTATGAAACTCTAGGAAATAGTAATTGATTATAGGTTGCGGCAAAATACTATAATTTCGGAAAATCAGTTTGGATTTATGTCTGGGAGATTGACTATAGAGGCAATTTATTTACTGTGATAACTGATGGAGGGATATAAAGCAAGGAAAAAATATTTACATATGGTCTTTATTGATTTGGAGAAAGCCTATGATAGAGTTTCGAGATAAATACTTTTGTGAGTTTTGACAAATAAATTGGTT